>JAESUZ010001330.1:1247500-1297500 GCA_017311185.1 Proteles cristata cristata | reverse complement strand
TCTCCCAATTAAAGTCAGCAAGTTGTTGTCTGATTAAGACCTCGAATTTTTTAATTCAAATGTTTTATAAACTTGAGATTACTGACATGCATCTTGTATTCCTTCATACATACCTTTGTTTACTTGTGTGTTAAATAGAGGAATCTGAAAACTGAATGCATGAGCTTATATTTTGACAAGAAGGATCTGTTTAAATTTTCCTCAAAGTTGCATCGCATAAAATTTAAACCGAAAACAAAAGAAAAAAAACATATTAGCTTGGTGTTTTAAAAGGCAATGTTCTTGTTTTATCTTTCAGCCCAAGAACTTGCCAGTCAAGATGAAAAACTTCTTCTAATGGAATCCAGCTTGAAAGCTACTCAAGAGCAGCTAACTGAGCAAATAGCAGAAACAGTTCGCCAAGAACAGAACAGTAGAAAACCCCAGGCAGAGCTGAAGACAGTGACAGAAGGGATTATTGCTTCTGAAGAAGAAAAAAATGATTACAAGTGAGTTGCTTTTTAGTATTTCAGAAAGTTTTACTTTACATACTAAAATCAAGTCAATCCTTTGACTATAGTTGTTTAATATTTAACTCTCTCTGTCTTACAATAGGGTATGTGTAAATGTGCTAGCTTGTTCAATAAATTGTTCATTCCAAAATAGATAGACTTTAAATTTGCATTGTGTCTTGACTGAAGTGGGACATGCTGAACAGTGTGACTGTCCTATTCTGATTCTAAATAATGACGTGGCGGTCAACTTTCTTGTTAACTATCAAGAAATGTTCAAGGTAAGAAGCAAGAGAAAGAATACACTGTATTTCTGTAGCACCTATCTGCCAATGGTATTCTCATCTTTCTCCTTTTGGAGTCCAAAGGTTACATATGGCTCTTGTTGCCTTTCTTTTTTGTTAAAGTAGCAGCTCTAAGCAAGACACTATTAAATTGAGAGACATTTAGAGTAGAGTTTTTGGTCAGACCACTGAGGCATGTAAGAAACTATGAAGAAAAGTAATAAAGATCTATGCTGCTTCGAAACATTCATGAGTATTGTTTTAGTGAAACATCTCCAGTAGTTAATTTCTGCTTTCATCATCTAAATCTTTATTTGATTATTATGCTTAATGCTATGTTTTCAGTTTTTATCATTTACTTCTCAAATAAACGTTAGTCTCTTTTTTGAGTGTTCTGATAATTAGGTATTCTATCCTCTCTGCCTTTTGCTTGATTTTTTAAGGGTTTTTTATTTTTTTAGAAATAATTTTTTAAAAAATAGCATAGCCCAGATGAACCTCTCTCCCTCTCTTACTCTCTCCCATCCCCCTCCTCTCTCTCTCTCTGTCTCTGTCTCTCTCTGTATTTGTCAAGAATTACACTTTGCTCACTGAACACTGGTTAAATTGAGTAATCACAGTTAGATAAAGCACACATACCTAAACTTTTTTTTTCCTCTCTCCTGTCACTCACCCTTTGAACACAATCCTGAGGCCAGAACTAAAAAGGCATTTGATATTAACTAATCTTTGGAAGCCAAATTCTAAACTTTCATTACTTACTGTATATCTTAATATATCTATCATTAGGAAATCAAAATATTGCATATGATGAATGTTGAAATTTATTTTCTGATTTACAGTTTATAAAGCTAATAATGCTAAAATATAAAAGTAAAATTTTTGAAATTTATTCATGAGGAATTTATTTCTGTGTTTTAATCCAATGATTTAATATTGGAAAGCACTACAAATAATTTTACAATCTAGGATGACATTTTACAGGCCTCTAAATAAAATTAAACACTCAGATAAACCCTGTTTGCCATTAACGTACCTTTAGTCAGCTGCCAGAACTCAGACAACAAAAAGCCACATTTTACAGATATTAAAAGGTAGAAATTGGTACCAAGAATTAAAAGCATATTGGGCAGGGTTTCTTTGGGAATGGCTGTAGTAATGTACTATTGTTATAAATATTATGGTCTTTTAAAAAGCTGGAATATATTAGAAGAATAATATATTTAAGATATATTTAGATAACAAGAAATAAATAAAAATGTTTGTGAACACTAATATAAAGCTAATGGTAGTGGCACATGTTAACTTAATGTTATTAAAATGATGCCAACATTTTTCTACAGTTAAATGCCACTATAAGGCGTATTATTCAGTACACTCACAAAAAAATATAATTTTGATCTGAAAACTGGCATGCAAAGATCTGCTTCCAATCTTGGATTTTTAGAAGTAAATAAACCAGGAAGTGATTCGTCCAGTTAAATAACAATCAAAGACTTAACTTAAGATCTGTATACTTGATCTATATGTATCTATTTTATTTTCTAATACAGCTTCATCATGAAATTAAGTACACTATTCTCTCTCACTGTGAAATTGTTGGAAGGTGTACAAATATCACCTCAAAGAGTAGTTAAAATTACAACAGTATTTTTTGGCCTATTTGCAGTGGTTTCAGCAATTAAATATCTTGGAAGTCAAAAAATTATAGATATTATTATGACATGTTACAAAAACCTGTTGTTGAATTTAAAGAGGCTGATACATGACCATAATCAAACCAATGATTATTTCTTAAGGGAAACTAGTTCACCTTTTTTTTTTTTTAATGTAGCATCAATATACATTGCTACAGGGTATGCCTACATGCTAGATATGTCTTAATGTGAAACAACATATTACTGTTTAAATGTAAAATAAAATCAAAGCCTCTCTGGCCTCATCAAAATAAAAAGTCCTAACTTAGTTTATTGATTCTTATTGTTTTCTCCACTCAATCCACAGGTGGCATGAATTGGTCAGATTTATTAATTGATTTAGTACTGGGCAGTGTCAGACTAAACAGACTGACAGTATTCACCAGTCAGAAGAAACAAAAGCCACATCAGGTGTCATATAGCATGAAATATTCTAGTGAATTCTCTTACCCACTCATTTCTTTATTTAGAAAAGTCTTTGGATTTTTGACTCAGTGATGCAAGGTGAAATGTATAGAAAGTTAAGGTCAAAGACCTGAGTAGTTTCTAGAGTTTGCAATCATGGTTGAATTTTGCTATAGAGAGCAGAGGATCTCACTAGAATGAAACACTCTGGGCCTTTTTTTTTTTTTTTTTTTTTACAAAAAGGAGAAACTCACTTGACAAATCATGACTTTATTTTATTTTACAAAAATAGGAAAAAATGAAAACCTGAAAAATAATTTTTGAAATGTGCTGATACAAGTCATAAAAGCAATAACTAGACTGTATATTTTAAGAGACCTGTTACAATTTGAAATATATGTCAGGTTTCTACATTCATCTTTCTAATAGTCATAATGTATCCAAGCGACTTTTTGATCACTAATTATCTCAAAACGATTTCCTTCATTCATTTAATTGGAATAGTCATTCAGAAGTAGCCAGGTTCCAATGCCCTATGACCAAAATCTATTACTAGATTAAGTCATTTTTTAACTAAATGTGAAACAGTTAAAAAAAAGTCATAAAACATTTGACAATCAAAGGGAAGATTGTTTTTAACATTAAAATGTGACTTGTAAGTTATTGGTTCCATAAAGTTGAATTTTTAAAAGAGCATATAGGATTTAGATTTTCTTTTTCTCCTCTCTTTTTGAACTAAATGTAGAGAACACACACCATATACTCAGTATAAGCCTGTTACATTTGAAAGATTTGTTCTGAATGTCCAGTGGGAACTTGGAAATCGTAATAATTTGTAGTATCGATTGAGTGAAGCTATGCAGCTGGGGCCTCCGGTGAATAGACAGGAATAGACATTTTATTGATTAACTTTTACAGTCATATTTTCAAGACTCCGCTGCAACATAATTTTCACTTCCCAGCTTTGTGTTGCTGCATCATGAAACTTGGATTCTTCTCTCTTAACATTTACCCACTTGAGGAAAAAAGTATGGACATGTCTTGCCAGGGTTATGATCTACAGAGATGCAAAACTTTCTGGAAAATTATTTCCCTTAAGAAGCAGTAGAAATGAACTGTCTCTACCGCAAACAGTAGAAAGGAACTAGCTGTTTATAACAGTTTGGGAGAAACCATTACAGCAACTATTTGGTAATTAAACTTCGTCGTATCACCCTCACTCTTTTCAGGTTTAAGTATCTTAATTTTTCTGCCCTAACTTCATGCATGTAACTATTAAATTATCTTGTGATGGCTTTTGTTTTCATTAACACTTTCTATCTTATTTAATATGAGCAACAGAAGAAAAATTATTATACTTGTAGTCTATAATTTAGTCTGAAATGAAAATTATTAAATGCTAAATCATTTGGCCAATAATTTCAAAGTATGGAAATGTGAATATATGTCTATTGGACATATGTGATATTTCCCTAGGCCTGTGAGAGGTTTTTTTTAAAGGTGTTTAAGCAAAATATGATTGTTTTGCACAGGTGACTATAGGGCAAATATTCTGTGTATAACCATATGTTTATTTACCTCAGGTTATTCACTGCTCACATTTTTGGTCACCAGAGTAAACTGGAGATTTTATACTTTACTTTTACATATGTGGAAACTATATTACTGTAATTTTATGTAAGAGCTGCTGACAGAGATATTTAGACATTATATTGGATTTGAGGAAAGGGACTTTTTAAAAGAAGTATACATCAATTCCTTTTTTTAATTCACATTTGCATTTCTTTTAATTATGATGTTGAAAAATCATGTTAGAATAAGTTGATCCAAAGGCGAAATTCAAGAGCCCCATGTGACTACACCAGCCCAAAAGATATAAAATATGATTAAATTAGGCCAAAATTTAGCAAGTCCTAAGAATGCTGTGTGATAATTCATATTACATGACGTTTATGCCTTATACAGTTAATTTTAAGAGCTTATTTTTATTTAATTAAGTGATCATTACTATGAAATTTTGGTTTTAAAGTGCAAGGATGGGATTTTAAGAGTATGCAAAGCATTTTAAGCTTCCAATTTACTGCTGTATTAATCCAAAATTTAAAATTGTGTGGAACTGGTAGTGAAAGTATGAAAATGATAAGTTGTTCATGTTATAATGCATTTAAATTTTTAATGATATTCAACAAGTTCATAGGTTTTTTTTCCCTGTTGGTTTTCAAAGATACAATTATTGACTTAGTTTTCCTTCTAGGATTCTTTAACTTCTTCTGTGACAAGCTTTATACACACGTTTACGTGCAATAATATATGTAAAAACAGAGTTTTTTGAAGTTCCATAGTTATCACAATGAGTATAGCACATTAGTACTCTTCAAGATTTTTCAGTTACTTGCATATATGGACCTATGTTATTCTTCTAATGGAACAGGTCTTTATTTACAATGAAAAGATGTTTGCATAAAATATCTAGGAATTAATTCTTTCCTTCCTCACATTAAAAGAATGAATAAATTAATGTGCAAGGAATACAGGTATTTTTAATAATATGTGTGACTCTTGGAAGACTTACCTGCATAATCATGTATGTATTTTAAACTTATTTACCAAAATAAGAAATGCAATTAAGACAGATCAAGTAATAAACATAAAATACAAAAAGTCTGAATTGAGATTGATTTCAACATAATCCTGTAGAGGAATCCCCACTTATTGATCATTTTAAAGCCCATGCATAGCACTTAGAAAGATAAAGTAAGCAAGGTCAGATAATCAAAGCATTTAAATAGTAAAAACAGCAACTGCCACTGTAGACTGCTAAAATAAATCCATAATACAAATTGCTTTAGCAAAAAGTGGATGAGCAGCTGATCTTCCTATTGAACTCTGATGCCGTTCAGTGACCACACTGGGAAAAGGATTGGGAGAAATGCCTTAAAGATCAATATTGAGTGAGATGTAGCAGGGATTCATTTTGAACATGAAAGCATTCCAGGTGTGGGAGCATAGACATCTTTAGGAGATGTCATCAAGTGGATATTGTTTAATACAGCTAAAAATGCCACCTATGCCTGATATTGCCAAACAACAGGCACAGAAATGCTCTCTTAACTGTTTCAAGAAATTGGGGTTTAAAATAGTTCTCAAACTTGTAAGTATAGAAAGCTATTCTAGACTAAAAGAGTAGTACAACTAGTTACCAAAGTAAATTAGCATCTCTCTACCAATTTATTCTACTCATGTCATTAATGCATATTTGGGATATCAAATGATAAAGTGATGGTAGTCTGCAGCCCTGCATATAAAATTAATTATAGATTGGGGGTGGAAGAGGTATTTTTGGAGTTGTATGAGTAGAGTATTCTTGTTGCAAGTCCCTTTTTGAAACTTGTTGCAATTTGAGGAGTCCTATTTTAAATGCGTGTTTGAACTCTACTGGCTAATTATATTCTTGGCTCTAGTGAACTCCAATGGGAGTTTTCAGTATATAGATGTATGACCAGCAGAATTAGGTTTAACAGAGTTAATTACTATTCTTATAAAATTGGAGTTTAACTTCTACTTAATGAGACACCTTCATGGCTATAATGAAGTTTTGTGGCAAACCGAATATGATTTAGTGGAAGTACATGCAGCTTTATTGTATTTTGGGATAAAGTGGTTCTTCAGTCAAAATGGACAGTAATGTGATTTAATTACTCCCACCTTTTCTCAGGTTCTCACGTGTGTCCTCCTTATGTCATTGTGTTTTATAACTTCTAAAATCATCTGCATGTTCACTGTCTGAATAGTATTGTGTCATGATAAATATACCAACAAGAGTTTTGGCACGTATTTTCCCACCAGCTTTTTCTGATGGAAGATAACCATAGTCTCCTGATAACTTGAATGCAGTATTTAAGATAAGAGCTTGACAATATTACCAATTGACTTTACTTCATTTACAAAAATATTTCAATACTAAAGTTCTCAATTCAATAACACATAGCATGGAATCCTTTGAACCTATTTTATTCCTAAGATAGAAGGGAAAGAACTGAAATGAAGATTGGTTACATTTAAGATGATTTCCATATCAAGATGAAACATAAAAATGAAGCTTGAGGCTTAAAAGTTGCTTAACTCTGGCTCAGTTTTTGCCATTCCCTTCTTTCCATAATGAATAGTTATTTACAACTATTGTAGTCTCCATGTTTGCTGTATGAATTGCTGACGGCAGCTATTTCAATGGTGAAATTGTGAAATAATATTCATAGTTGTCAGAAAAAGGTCATTCCATTTGCATTCATTAGGAACCTGGAGGACCGTGCAGTGTGTGTTTCCTTTGGGATGTTGTAGCTATTGATTTATATACAGCTGTAGGAAAAATTAATTAGGATTATATTTCACTTATTACTGCAGGCTGTGTAATAAGAAAGAAAAACATTTTTTTGTTAGAAAGTTGAACAGAAAAACCTAAATGGAATCATTGTTTCTTAAATCATAACTACTTTATCATCTAATTTTTCTTGTATAATCTGGTTAAAGGCTTAGTGCATTTAGGGAAATTTAATTAGCACTTTGAAAAATGAGTGTTTTAGTACATACCCTATATTAATAATGATAATTTAAATTAAGCAAAAAAGACAATTTCCCTTGTTAATTGAAAGTTTCCTTTCTCCAAGCTAAGGCAATGTGTATTTGTCCACTGTGAGTTTGGAGACTTTGGAAGCTTTTGCCAAAAGAGTTAAATTAAAAACCAAACAGGAACCAAAATCAGGTAATTTCTCAAGGCGAAGAAATAGATCCCAGAAATGAGAGTTTTAGTAGTAAAACAAGAGAGAAAAGTTCACTGAAATTTTAGATTTTCTGTCTAAGAAACTATATATAATTAGGTTGTCCTATGAATTAAATACTTGAAATAAACTAGAATATGACATTGACAATATTCTCACTTTGTGTGATAATACTAGATTTCAAATTATTTTAAATAATAGGTTTGGCTTCTTTCTATGAACACCATGCATACTTTAAGTTAAAAAAAACTATTCAATTCAGTTCTCCACATTGTTTATATGTGACACATGTTTGAGATTAATCAAATTGTAGTCACTTCTAATTAATAGCAGAGAATAATTTCGAAATGGGGCAGAAACAGATGACAAAGGAGAGTTTGTAAGTGTTCAAGACATACTTTATGAATGGAAACACATGCCTATTATAACATTTCTTACTTGAAAATTTTATTAACCCCCCCCATTGTCTTTTAGATATGTAGTATTTTCAGAGAAACCCACTGCCTGGCCTATGGTGGACACTTTGGTGTAGAATCAGTATTTAGGGACAAACAAACCAAAGAGATGTCTTTTGATGGACTTATAAAATCTAAAACTAAAGCATTAAAATCCATTTGTAGTATTAAAAATTTTTAGGTTTTATGAAAAGAATTCATAAGAGGTCAACAGCAAAACTGAGTACAAATATAGGCTGCTTCTGTACATTT
Organism: Proteles cristata cristata; assembly: GCA_017311185.1. Lineage (NCBI taxonomy): Eukaryota > Metazoa > Chordata > Mammalia > Carnivora > Hyaenidae > Proteles > Proteles cristata. The sequence continues at coordinate 1,289,141 of JAESUZ010001330.1, read as the reverse complement.
TACAGATCAAATACTGTCTAAAAAACAATGACTAGGATTAAAATACATTACTCCCCTCTCCAAAACTTCTAACTATGTTAGCCATGACCATAAAAATCATTCCTTTATGTACTGAAAGCATATAAATTGGGTAAATATTTTGTCCTTTGTTTCTCTGTTTCAAATGCTTGGGGCCCCTTGAAGAGAAAGCAGTTTTATCTTGAGTAATATGGAACTTTGCCTTTCCAGAATGATAAGCAATATTTTCCACCTTGGCACATTTTGTATTCTGTTGTAAAAATTATATGAGGTAATTATACTGAGATTCATTGCAAGCCCTTGGCTTTTGTAGTGCATCTAGCTTGTCCAGTTTGTTTTTAGAATAATGTTGTGTTAGGTTAATCATGAGGTAACTAACTAAGAATCTTATAAAATCTCATGGAGGTTTAAGGTAAAATTTTGAATGACTTTTTTTTAACTAAAACAAAATGAGCAGAACTGTATTTCTTAGGAAAACTTATTGATCAAGTTATATATTGGTCCACAATGTATTGAAAAGGTAATGTTTTAAAGGCACTGTTTCTTTAGATTGTCAGGGACACGATAAAGTAGCTAAGATGTTGTTCTTTACTGTGAAGCACTCATGAGCTAGTAGTGGGAACATTCATGGAAAGAGATGTTCACAAAACTAAGTTCTGTGTAATATGTCTTTTAAATACAATGGAAAATTATCATTTTAGATAATAGATAGAAACAATTACCCCACAAGGGGGAATTAAAGAAGCAATAATAGGTAACTATATTTTCAAAATGTGTAAATATTTAAGAAGGTATTCATGGGCAAAAAAGATAAGGAAGTAAGAACAATGAGAAAGTATATTTCTGGTTTAGAAAATGGTGAGTACTTTATGGTGTGGACAATGTTTAGGTGTTTAGTAAAGCAGGTTGGATGGTGTCTATGATGGATTTAGAAAATTATAATTTTCTTAGAAATAAATGGAGAGATCATAAGGAGCTGTGAACAAACTAGTGCATTTGATCACATTAATGTTTGAGAAGCAATATCTTTTCTCTCAACAGTTCAAGGGACTATTCCCAACCATTCTTAAATATTGATGTCTTAACCTCCTTGTGGTTGCTTCCCCACTCAATTAGGACTCAATTATGTTGTATACTCTGTGCCCCCCTAGCACCTACTGCATACTCTATTATAGGGTACCTCTTATCTTATTTTACCTATTGGTATATAAATAAAGGCCCATTTTCCCCACTGGATGATTTTATGTTCAATAATCTTCCAGGACCATCATAGGCACTGTCATCTTTTAACTAATTTCGATTAGGCAAAGGTGACATGAACTTAGCTATGTGCCTGAACCAATATATTATCCATCACCTTGTGAAATATACTGAGTTCCCAGGCTGACTCCTAGTATCTAATGAGAATATCAAAGTGCCAAACCTTCACCCTTAGATTATGTATGGCTTCAGACAGCCCATTAAGACTGAGAAAAATATGGTGGGAAAATGGAAGCTCTCCTGAAATAGATGAGACAGGGGGACTAAATTATAAAAAATTAAGAAAGAATACATGAGTAGTAAGGCAAGGGTACTCACAGACTCATAGTCTGGTGCTATGGTCAGGATGTTTGTGTTACCTTCAAATTCATATATTGAAATATTAACCCCCAAAGTGATGGTATTAGTAAGTGGGGTCTTTGGGAGATGATTAGGTCATGAGTGTGGAACTCCCATGAATGGGATCAGTGTCTTTATAAAATAAGCTGATAAAGCTTCCTTGTCTCTTACGCCATGTGAGGCCATAGCTAAAAGCCATGAATATGCCAGGAAGTGGATCTTCACTAGCCACACAATCTGTTCCTTGATCTTTGATTTTGCATACTATGGAACTGTGAGAAATCATTTTTTGTCATTTATGAACCACCCAGTTTATGGCATTTTGTTATAGCAACCCAAATGGACTAAGCAGGTGGGGAATACAGAAGGCAAAGAAGAGTAGTAAAATTAAAAGACGAGGAAGGACTAAGTCCTTATGCAACATAGACTTGAATTTGACAACGGGCAGAAGATGAAGGGAGCTGGACATGGAGGATACAAGAAAGAAAGAAGAAAGAAAAGAAAAGAAAGAAAGAAAGAAAGAAAGAAGAAGAAAGAAAGAAAGAAGAAAGAAGAAGAAAGAAAGGAAGGAAGGAAGGAAGGAAGGAAGGAAGGAAAGGAAGGAAGGAAGGGAAGAAGGAAGGAAGGAAGGAAGGAAGGAAGAGGAAAGAAAGAAAGAAAGAAAGAAAGAAAGAAAGAAAGAAAGAAGAAAGAGAGAGAGTGATAGAGAGAGAAAGAAAGAAAGAAAGAAAGAAAGAAAGAAAGAAAGAAAGAAAGAAAGAAAGAAAGAAAGAACATAATTGATTGGGCAAGAAATCAGAAGATACACAGATGTTTATGAAGGGTAAATATATACTTAGAAGGGTCTCCTTTACTGTGTAGGTGAGTAATAGGTAAAGAAGTAGGGAAAATGTGAGGGCATGTTTAGAAAATGAGAATGATTTTTGAAACACAGTGATCTGATGGAATGAGTATGGCAGAGATTTAGAGGATTGTGAGCAGGATTGTAAAAAATTATGGAAATCATTGAGCACTCACTAGAATATAAGGGAACAGATACTAGTGTGTGCTTAGGGAAAATTAGACTCACGACGTATAGAGAACTTATGAGGCAAGGATTGCTGGGTTTAAGTGAATCCAAAAGTGCCAAATTCATTTGTTTAACAACCAATTCCTTATGTCCTGCCATGTGCCTCGCATGATCGAAGTCCTAGGTATAAACAGTGAATAAAATAATGAATTCCCTGCCCTTGAACAGGTTATATTCTAATGGGAAGTTAGATAACGAAATGGTAAAAAAAAAAAAAAAAAAAAATTGATAAGATTATCCAGGATGGGTTGTATCCCTTATGGATTTTATAATTTTCTTCATCACATTAAAGGAGACTTGAATATTAGGGATGTGGAAATACTCATCTGACATAGCCTCCTCCAGCTCTGAAACTACCCTCTGCTTAGGAATCCACCCCTTTGTGTTTTTGGTTTACCTGCTTTCTGAAGGCTAGAAAAGGTGACATTTTGATGCTTGCTTGTAATAAAGGCCCTTAAAACTTCATGGCAATTACTGACAAATAGAATATATGCTCACATATATATAAAATATGCTCACATATATATGTATAAAATCACATATTTACTGGTATTTGAAGACATCTCTATTCTCTCTATTCTTTTAAGTTTGGTACACTTTAAATTCATATACCGATCTTTCTTCTTCTGGTTTTCCTCTTTATCCTTGATCTCTTGGCTTCACTTACAAAGACAGATCCAAAGTATTAGAGCCTATGAGCTCTCTCACCATAGATGCCAAGTATTCTCCTCTCCTCATGCTTCTTTTGTTCCTGGTAAAGTTAATCTAATTTTCCCATTATAGTTATTCCTTCCTTCATCACTTTTGTCACTGACTACTCTACCTCCCTCTCTCTACTTTTCCATCTTCCTTATACTCCACTTATATAACACTTAAGTAAATTTAGATTCAAACTAGAAGTGACTGCTCTGTATCTGGATTATTCTTGATTTGAATTAAGGCAACAAATAAGCCAAGTCTGGTTTACCATACTTAATTAGACATCTCAAAAGAGCTCAGAAGAATTCACACACAAACCAATTAATTTAAGATTTCAATGAATTATTTTCAAAGAATAAAATGACAAATATAAATCTCAGAAAAAGTTGGACCTATTTATTAACAGTAAATGTTTTTATGGCATGATTCTTAACTGACATATTTAATTAAATGCATGTTTTTAGTTGCTAGTATCCCTATTGCTGAGGGGGAGAAATTTGGTATTGATTATTTGTTTGTTTTGTGTTTGCTTCATTTCCCTCACCTCTAAAGCTTGATAAGACCCTTTTTTATGATCTCAGAGACTTTCCTAATTTTATTCAATAACTTTCTATAACTATTCAAATCCTTCAACTGGAAGTGCAAGTCAAACTCATCCATAAGTGCAGACCTTCAATGAGAGCATCACAAATGCCTTGCTTCTTTAAAATAGAAGAGAAACCCTCAAGAATGAGTGAGCAAAATATCCACCATGTAAACTTGAAAACGTGAAATGTAATTAGGAGAAAATTTGGCAGTGCACTAGAGCAAATCCAAATGTGGAAACAAGAAATATTGACAACTCTTGGAAAATCAAATAATCACATTTCCTAAGTTGATGTTGTATGTAATTTAAGCCTGACCTAAAGTAAATTATTCAAAATTATTTAATGAGAATTCAAAATATCTTTATAACTAATGAGAATACTTGCCACTTATTGAGCACTCAGTATGTAGAGTCTATACTGGTTGTCTTACATGCTTTGTTTCATTTAGTCTTCATTTCAGTTGATTAAAATTAATATTATTGTTATCCTTTCAGGTAAGGAAACTCAAGACTATAAAGATTAAATAATTTGCAGTATACCCATACCTGAGTTTTAACCTCTTACGTAATTGTACCTTGAAACATATTTTCAACCATTAAATAAACTATAGCAATTTGAAACTACAAGAATAACTTGGTAAGTACAGAAGATGAAGAGTATTTATTTAAATAGTAGCTTCCAGAGTCAGAATTCATTTTGGTAGCTGTGGATTCTACCAGTAAGCATTTAATATTGCTACAATTATAGTTTATAAATGTGGAGAAAAACAAACAATGAAAGTACTATGAAAGTAAACTTTAAACACAAATAGAAAATTCTGGCATGTCTGTCATAAGATATTCTAGAAAAAAAACCTTAACAACAGATTAACCAATCCTGGCCAATGTACCAGAATAAGATCTCATTTAAAATGTTTTAAACCATAATGCTCAAGATATTTCCAAACAATAACTATTATTACTATACACATATGTACTACATGTAACACAATAATGTAATTGTAGTCAAGGAAGTAATGCAATTGTAGAAACTGAGGAATATGAATTTCACCTTGACAATGGAAATGACTCTACATTGACAATTGAAATGGCTCTGACATTTAACAGACCTAAGACTCTATGATGATACTTTGATAAAAAAATCTGAATATGTACCCTCACAAATTTTCTCTAATTTTCGTAAGGCATTCACAAATAGATTTTCAAAATATAAAATATACATTAATGTCTTTGTTTGCTAAATCCAGAAGGGTTTTGGAAAGATTTAAATTATAACACATTTTTTTACAATAGAAATAAATGACCAAAAAAAGGCAAAAGTGGGAAGCACAGTGGTTACCAGAGTAAGTCTAGCTGTGGAAATGATTGCACGTGTGTACCTGATATCAGCAAATTAACACCGGGGCCAAAATTCAGTGTCCCTGATGACGGAATTAAGGGCACTAGAATATTACGTGTGAGAAGGCACACAAGACAAATCTGGAATATCAAGATGACACAGTCAAAGAAAGAAAAGAGATCCATTCCATTCCACCATGCTGGCAAAAGCTGTCACTTGTGTGAGGTTTCTGTAGGACACACCTGATTCTGGGAAAAGAACCTGGCTCCACTGGCTAAAACGGGAATAGAAACAAAATGTAAATGACTGGAATAATTGCATCAACTCATCAACCTTGGTTATTTTGGAGAAAACAAGCATGTAGGGCTTTATTTTCCCTAAGCTCTATAAAGAACTGTCTTACCTGTATGACCTTAAAAGACTGGGTTAGTTTGGTTGTCTAAAAGCATTTTCAGGGAAACTTACTGTTTTCTCAAGTTATGCACTTGAAGAAATATACAATGCTTTGCCTAAATATATTTTCCTCTTAACAAATTAGCCAGGATTTCTAGTCTGATCTTTTTATTTTATTGAGAAGCAAAAATTTGTGAATGCCCCTGTGGGAATGAATGGATTCGTTATTATTCGTGACACCTCCACTGCTCTCCGACCTTTAGGATGCTTTATGCTTAGAGAGACAAGCATGTTAGTCCTCAGTGGCAATGACAAGATATTTGGGGAGAACAGTACTTTCTATGGAACAGCTTTGACTTTTTTCCCCGATGGATCTGGAAGTGTAACTCTACTGTTAAATTCAAATCTATACATGTAGACACGGAAAAAGGTGCTATAGTGCAGTGCTCATAAATAAAGAGAAGGCAGACTAGCATTTAAGAAACAAATAGGCACAAAAGAAGGAAAAAGGAGGGAATGAGGCTGAAAAATGAAATGAAGACAACAACTTGCTTTTATTTTTTTGCATTTTAGCTTCACATATACATTGGGATTTTAAATTGTATTATCCTTAGAGGAAATTATTATGCATCAATGATTTAAATTTGTAGGAGGTTCCATCTATTTTTTTTAATCATGAAAAAATCAAAATAGAGAAATTCTGTAAGCTACCTCATGTCTGGTGGTGGATCTGGGAATAGAAACTGATTTTCTGATGAACCTCAATAATCTTCTAGTTAGGGATTCTATTAAATGAAGTCCAAATTTTACAAAAATGTGTTTACCAAAGGATTTTGTATTTCTGCTGCACATGGCTTAGTATGAATCTAGGGGCTGAGTTTCAGTAGATAAGCAGCAGGAATATAAAGTGCAAAAACAATTCTTACCCTTAGGTGAATATTTCAAATATGTTATTCTGTGCTTGAGGTTAAATGAAAGTTTTGCTCATGCAAGAAATAAATTCTGCTTAGGTAAAATGTAGCATATTATTTTCCTTCTTATAATTAATAAGTGGCCTTGAGGAAGCAAAATCGCTGAGTAGTATGATAAAACACTTGTTAATGGAGATACATTTATCCAAAGAAATATTTGCTTTTTTCCCCCAAAATGAAAATCTCTTCAGCTAAATTGTCTCGTGTAGTCAGTTCTCTACCCTCACATTTGAAATACCAGACCATGTGAATTACAGAGTAATAGTCAAAGCTGAGCTTGACTGGGCTCAGGAGAAATGTTGCTTTGCACAAGAGAAGGTTTTAGATGTGGAGGCTCAAATGTTAGTTGGATTTGGCTGCAGCAGATAAAGGAACAGAGCACTCAACTGCTCCTCCAGGAATAGACAAAAGATGAACAGATGTGGTTTTTTTTTTTCCAATAGTAATACAGGAACTATTCTTAAAGGATTTTTACTGGATATAATTGTAAACAATATATGTGGTTAACTCCACATAAAGTTCTGTTTGGCTTGTAAAAAATGATTTAAAGTTAATATGTTGGATGAATTACTTGTTTTTCTTTAAAAACAACAGAGAGCTCACATAATAGAACATCTCATAATGGACTGCAGAGCCAGACATACTTGAGTTTGAATTCTTATAAGCTATTGCCAGTTTGAGCAAATTACTTCTAACACTCAGTATTTTCATCTCTAATTTGTAGATAATAATATCTTTCTCACTGGGATGTTATAAGAAGGCAGATAATTTTGTAGAGGTCATGCACTGGCCTGACACAGTTGTGGTTCTCAATAATTGATAGGCATTGTCAAATTATAAATAAAGGTTTGTTTCTTCAGATAAAAGATGCTGCAATTTTCTAATAATTAAAACTATACCACTGGGACATAACGGATACAAGATTAAGCAGATTAATATATTTGGAGGATATTGTCCTTATTTATATCCTGATAAGTGGATATAAAGTAGTCCCTGCAAATGAAGACTTTTTTGGTGAGTTTCAACTGCACGTGGGTTATTGCCTGGCATCAGACTCAAAAAAAAAAATTTTTCCTCCAAAGCCCAGCAGCATCATATATGAAATATTATTAGTCTCTTTAAAGAAAAAGAAAAATAGGCTCTCTTAGAATTGTCTAGAGGTATTCTCTTTAAACTTGAAGTCTCTTCAAATTCAGTATTTTGCAAACTATGTTAGAGATAGTTTTAACATAACCTTTGTAAGAAGAAAGAGATTGATTAATTTGCTGCTGACAAGAGTTCACATTCTTTTTGTTTTTCTCAGAGGATGCATCTGCTTCCTATTCTGAACATGGTTCTACTTACAATCTAATTGCGCTACCCTACACTGCCCTATTATTTTCTGAGTCTGAGCCTACATTTTAGGCCAATCATCGAAGAGTACAGGAAGAGAAGACTTGGAAATTGAAGGCTACACACACACACACACACACACACACACACACACACACACACACACAGACATATATATACTAGTCTCGTTCCATATATCAGTATAGCTGCTTCATATTGTGTAAGCATGCAGCTCTATGCTTTAGGCTTGTCCTCACAATTTCCTGAGATAGGTCAGAATTATTGTCTCCATATGAGGTGTGATATTTGTCATCTAATGATAAATGGTTGAATGATTTAAGCACTTACTTGGGCTTCATAGTTACTTTGCTTCTTTCACTAGGTCTTGGGCTGTAGTTAGAATATTTTGTCCAGATGTATAAATGGAGACCTTGAAGAAAAAAATCATTCAGGTTTTGTTAACTTTAACTCTTAAAATACCATCACAAATAGTAATTAAATTAGTATCCATGAAGCGCTATAATAAGTGATATACAATTTAAAGGAAACATTACATATGTGAAAGCTGGATTCAAATTAAGATCCCCTTTTCTCCATGTTGACTTGATGAATTTAAGTTTTGTTGCAATGTCACCCTATTCTCTAGAAAACCATCACGGTGGTGCTCATCCCAAATTTGGTAACATATATATACCATTCCATCATAAATTGTAGTTAGAAGGTTTGGGGGTACTGAACCCTTGGAAGCGCCATTATGTTTGATCTTGGTGCATACGACTGAAGTCTTGAATTTCTGATTTTTCTCTTTATATGTCAAATCTTCAGTTAGAAACTTACCAATCACTTGGGGAGGCTGGGTGGCTCAGTCTGCCAAGCATCTGACTTCGGCTTAGGTCATGATCTCACGGTTCATGGGTTCAATCCCCACTTCTGGCTCTGTGATGACAGCTAGCTCAGAGCCTGAAGCCTGTCTTTGGATTCTGTGTCTCCCTGTCTCTCTGACCTTTCCCTGCTCAGACTGTCTCTCACTCTCTCTCAAAATTAAATTTAAAAATTTTTTTAAAAAGAGAAACTTACCAATCACTTCTGCTAGGCATAGAAAAACCATAGTGTAAAGGGTAGTGCAAGAGATGAATCCTACCTCACAACAAAATCTTCAACCTAAGGATCACAGAAGGTAAAATTGTTCACTTATATTGTCAAATGGTCTCTTCTGAGTATGAGTTACTCTCTTATTTTCTAGTATACTAAACATGCAACACCAAATATACTATAAATTATATACTGTATATATATATATATATATAGTATATATACTATAAATTATACACTAATTGTTGATATAGTATAATATATATACATTACATGCTAATATACTGAATATATTAAACATTGATAATATATACGCTAATATACTGTCTAGCATATAAGTACAGAACTTGCAGCATTGAACATTTGCTAAAATAAGTAAAAATAAGCACTTAACATGTCCTAAAAGAATGTTGGAAACTTATATATGTCATAAATACAGTCCCAATGTCATCACTTTACAGCTGAACAAAAGCAAAAAATGTCATTCCGAGATGAGTTAATTCTGCTGAGGTCATGGTTGAAAAGCTGCAGATTAGAATTTTAAATCCAGAATTTCTAACTTCAAGGCCAGTATTTATTCAATTATGTTATATTCAATTCTTATAAGAGTATTAAGGTTTAATAGAACTTTGGAGAAAAAAATGTGTCTTCTTCATTAGTCTTGGTCTTCCTCCGCTAGTGGTTAAAACCAATGATCCATTTTTTTTAAACAAACCATTCATGAACAGAGACTATGTCTTTGCCTCTTTGTCTATTCTCAGCATCTAGAACACTGTTCTGCATGAGTAGGTGTCCAATCACTGTTGACTCAGATGGGCAGAATTCATTCTTTAAACCAAATAAACGCCTAACCTCAAATGATTGTCCCCATCTGGCATGTCTAATTTTCCCAGAAATAGAAATGTTCATTCATTCTGTAAAGTTTCCTATTTCTGTTTTATTTTATTGTGTCAGGAAATTATCACACCAGGTAATTCTTGGGCAAAATACACTGGGCTCCCTCTAGCCATGGAATATTCATATTATAATTAATATGTTAATATTCAGTTATAAATTCATATTTCCCCTTTATACTTGGGGATTGAATTAAAAATATTAATAATGCTACACTAAGTCTTGTAAAGTATGACAAATAATGAAGAATGCTTATTATTTGCAGTATATTCTATATAGTATATATATATAGTATATTCTACATATACTATACAGTATATTCTATATAGTATATATACTATCTCTATATATATCTATACTATATATATATAGTATATTCTACATATACTATACAGTATATTCTATACTGTAGGTATCTTTCAATACTATAGAAGGATATATCAGGAAAAGAGGCAAAATTTCCTTTTCCTAATGGAGCTTACATAAAACTGAAGAGACCGACACAAAATAAAATTCCATTTCTACTTGTGATGAATTTTGCAAGAAAAAACACATTGTGAGGAAAAGTATATATAAAAATAACTTAAACCTCAAACAAAATGGCTCCTTTAATTAAAAACAAATTCAATAATGGTTTGGTTTGCAAGACAACAAGTGTCACATGACTTTAGGTGGTTATTTTGTGCACTGCTAAGACATACATTTCCTTTTTAGTGGGGGATTCATGAGAAGTTATTGTCTCATATCCCTAACAAATTTTTGGATATTTGTTTTAAAAATAAAATACATAATATCACAGCTTAGAAATTATGAAACTGATCTACTAATCCCTCCCTTTCTTTAATAGAAAGTAGAGTGTCAACAAGTTGATTCTGTATGGATTCCCAAGGGTACACCGTAGAGTATTTCAAAACATGATATATCATGAAAAGCTTATGAATGTTCATTTAGAAGCTTGGTCATATGGGTTTGCTCATGTTTTGAACAAATGGAGCATATGCAAAAATAAACTATTATTTTAGCAACACAACTCAACAACACTCTAACAAGAAAGGCTATATATAGACTTTACATATAATTACTATACAAAAGAGGCACTACTGAAATTTTCATGTGACTAGTATGTAGAAAAACATTTTATTCATTCTTCTTTTTAAAATGACACAAGTGCAATGTATTTGCCACCAATTTAAGCCAATTACTTAGAATGCTATCTTTACAAAAACAACTGTCTTAAGTTGGATTCCCTGGAAACAGATTCTGAGGTGGAGAATTCCGGGTAAGAGGTCTATCTTGGAAGATAGACCAGAAGGTACTCAGGTGGCTGGATAGGGAAGGGATAGGTTTGATGTTCTTTGTATTCATCTTGCTTATCTGTGGGTATCTGGAAAATCTTTGGTTGACTTTTCAAATACTTATTCTGCCTCATTCTCTTTTTTCTTTCTAGACATCATCTGCATGCATGTTAGACAAATTGGGTCATTTATAGGTCCTATGCTGTCTTCTATATATGTATTTTTCCCCTCTGTCTTCATTTTACAGATTTTTTATTGACTCATCTTCAACCCAAAACCCCAGTCTTCTAACTTATCTAAATTGTCGTTAAACCCATATGTTAAGGTCTCAATTTCATTTATTTGATCTTTAGTTCTAGAGTTCCTTTAGATTATTTTTGTAGACCCCAGTTATTTGGTAAAATTTTCCATCTTTTAATTTTTTTTTCTGTCTCTGCTTCTATTTTTTGAATATATGAATTGCTATTTTAAAATCCTTTCAACAACTCCAATATCTTACTCTCTTGTTATTTCTCTTGGTCTTTGGTTATTTGGTCTCATTTCTTGTCATTCCAATGAATAGTTAGACTGGTAAATGACTAGTAATATCATCAAATGATGTAAAATTTGTTTAAAAAATAGATGGGCTCCAAGTAGTGTTAACTTTTTCCAAGGAGAGGTCATCTTTTTCACAGTGAGTAGATGGATGTCAGAGCTATCAGCTTAATTAAATTGAAAGCCATATTGAAACCCAGACTGCAGTTTTGGCATGGCTCTGTCCACCTTGGGTTTCTACCACTCTTCAAGCATAGCTCTCCAGAGTTTTGATGAAAGCCTTCTTGTTTTCACCATAGCCCTTCTGACAACATGACTTGAACTTGAATGCATATTTCTCAACATTGAGAATGTCAGATAACCCTCTTGGCTTAGATTTTTAACCTTCCTTCCCATACAACTTCAAAATTTGAGCAACTGTCTTGAAATTGGTTTTTCTTTTCTCCTTCTTCTTCTTCTTCTTCTTCTTCTTCTTCTTCTTCTTCTTCTTCTTCTTCTTCTTTCTTCTTCTTTCTTCTTCTTCTCCTTCTCCTTTCCTTCTTCTTCTCCTTCTCCGCTTTCTGTTCCATTATGAAACTGCCAAAGCTTTGTTATTTTCTCTATTCCCACCAGCAGAAATCTTTAACTTGGATTCTTGTTTTCTTATAGGGAAAGCTTCTGCTTTTCAACCTTGAATCCACTAAGTGTTTCACAATTCAGTCCCAAATAGAGGATAAAAATGATTCCATTTTGGGAGTTTATGAGTTGATTACCATGACTTTGCAATGTCAAGATTTGGAATGGTAAAGATGAACATGTTTCAACATATTATAAAACAGATCAGGGTTTCCTCCAAACATTCACTAATGAAACATGAAATATTGATGGGGAAAATGTAGTACCATCATCACTATCTGTATTTTTTATGTTGGCATGGAACTCTGCTTATATGTGTCACACAGTGACCTAGGCTTAAAGAGCAACCATGATCCATATTATTTTTCAACAGATTACATGCATCGTTCAATCTTATGCATCATCTGTAGAATACAGGGGTGCAACTATATCATTTCTCAACATTTCACCAATATATTATTTGGCTCTATGTCTATTTGGGGAATGTTTTTCCTTGTTTATTGCATATATTTATACTCTTGTGTTATTGTTTATACACAAGATAATTTGATAATGTCATTCAGTCCAAGCCCCAAAGTTCATTTGGAAATGGAAATATGCATGTGTGAGTGTGTATTTGTGTGTGTGTGTCTGTGTGTGCACATCCTAGTAAGTGCATAAGCCAAAACACAAAACTACGTAAATGTCCATCCTGAAAGATCAAGTGAGATAGAGATGAATTACTTCTAGTGCAAATTCTAGTACAGAATCCAATACTCCTTCACTCTTATGCTTGTATTTTGAATAGCAATATCCATGAATGCTGAATAGGCCTAATTTATTAATTATTAATCTCTAATTCACATCTCAAACTTCATCAAATACCTTTTATCTTTCTCATAACATTTCCTAAAAACTACTGTCTTTAACAATATCTATTAAAGGACCATTGGTTTCTAGAGTGATTTTAACTTGACTCCCCATATTTCTATACTCTCCATAGTGTGCCAAAATTAGGTCCCAGGTCATATAATGGGGCAACTATTTAACTTCAACATTTTCTTCCATTTTATTTTCCCTGTAATAGTAATATACACAAACTCATTCAATTTTTACTTTGAACTTTCCTTGAAAGAGCACAGCACTCCAACATGGTATGAAATGGTTTTAGTCAGGAGGATCCTGTTCACATTAGGGAAATATATAATGCATTGTTGCACAACTGAGTCTGGTGTAATTTTCCTACTTGGCCCACTCATACAATCATGGAGTTACATTAAAGAATATGTAATTATCTTTACCAAGGCATCCCAGAATACCTAATCCTATTCTTGGTCTATTTGCTCCTCCCTACATACACATACAAAAAAAAAGTAAAACAAGACTTTACTATTATCTAGAAGACTGGCCCTCTAGTGTATATTTCAGCTGAAACAGGGTCAAGAAAACACCCTTTTTTTCAAGGCCAGAAGATTAATTTTAAACAAAATCTGAATCCAGAATTGATCACTCTAATAAGAAAAAATGAGATAAAAAATCACTGCCAGTGTTACAGAAAATAGAAGAGGAAAAGAACAGAAATAGGGTTTGCTCCCAGGTCGTATGCTGCCTCAGCTGCCTGCCACAAGAATTTTCAGGCTAGGATTGCTGTTGTGCAGTCCACTATTGTGTAGGAGACAAAAGTTCCAAGAAGACAAAGCACTGTGCTTTGCAAATAAAAACCGGGGGTCTTCTTGCCATTCTGATGGTAAAGATGGAAAAGATGCCTCATGCTTCCTTGCATTAAGTTTTCACTCACTTTGAAAACTCATCTCCTCGAAAATATGATCAGTCTGTTTCCTCCTTCAGTAATGTCTTTTATCTATGGAAGGTGATATTTCTTCCACTGGATTCTGATCAATTCCTGGACTTAGGTGTAGGGAGGTTATGGCAGGAAAGAAGAAAAGAGAGGAAGATGAGAAGTCTTGCATTTACCTTAGGTGGTGAAAAATATTGATTTATAACTTTAAAGCTAAAATGTCACAGTAGTTTCTTACTAGCTTCATTAAATGGTGCATATGTGATATTGTATAATTCGACTTAAAAGATTGAGGTGCTGAATGGATTTTACATCAGTGAGTTTTAAATAGTAATTTATCTACTACATTAGAAATATAATTCTATTCATAAATATAATTTAAAATTATAAATATATTTATTAGGAATTAAGACATATCTGCAAATTTGGAAAAATTTATACTATTTAGATCAGATTTATATATGAAAATGCAAAAGACCATCTAATTAACTTTGAAACTTGTTTCTAATGTGTTAAGAATAATTTAAGATTATATTGAAAAGCTTGACTATTTTTGTCCTGATAAAAGTGAATGAATATTGAATTGTTTTAGAAGTAAATAGAAAGGGATTTATTTTTAAGACGAAAATGTGGTTCTTTAAAAATTGTGTTAAAAATCACATAACATGAAATCTATCCTTTCAAACTTTTAAGTGTATGATACTATACTGTTAACTGTATGCACATTGTTGTACGTCAGAGCCCTAGAACTCTCCATCTTACATTACTGGAACTCTATACCCATTGAACAGCAACTCTCCATTTTACATTTTCCCCAACCTCTGGTAACTATTATCTTACTTACTGTTTCTATGAGTTTGACTATTAGATATCTCATATACATGAAATCATATATGTATTTGTCCTTCTGTGATTGGCTTATTTCATTTAGCATAATGTCCTCAAGTTTCATCCATGTAGTAGCATATGGCAAGATTTTTTTCCTTTTTAAAGTTTGAATAGTATTCCAATGTGTGTGTGTGTGTGTGTACTATATTTTATTTGATTCAATAGACATTTAGGTTTTTTCCACCTCTTGGCTATCATAAATGAAGTCTTTATTATTCTATACATTTCATGCCTAAAAAGCCATGTATTAGAAATAAGATAATGTAGGACATGGCTTTTTATTACATTGCTCCATTTGTATGAAATGATTTACTGAAAAAAAACATCTTTTTTATAAGGTTCACATATTATTTTATTTTATTTTTAATATAATTTATTGTCAAATTGGTTAGCATAGTGTGTAAAGTGTGTTCTTGGTTTTTGAGGTAGATTCCCATGGTTCATCACTTACATACAACACCCAGTGCTCATCCCAACAAGTGCCCTCCTCAATGCCCATCACCCATTCCCTTACCCCCAATCAGCCCCCAGATTGTTCTCTGTATTTGAGTCTTTTATGTAAAACAACAACAACAACAACAAAAAACAGATCTTAAAGAGAACATTGCATTCCCATGTTCATTGAAGTGAATCTGCTTATACATTTAAAATATCAAATACTTTTCAAAAAGCAAAAGTCAGACTTTCTAAAACTGATTGTAGAGGATACTGAAGAGAATGAAAATGTGTGGGTGGGTTAGTTGTATTACTTTATTTTTTATCAATGCTAATATTCTTTTAGTGCTAATATTTTTTAAAGTGGAACAAAAATGATAATATAAATATGTATTTATTGATATAAAATGGTCCAGTATGTAAGTGGATAGAAATATAATGGTGAAAACACAAATTTCAGCCAAATTTCTAATTTGAGAACCAAATATATGTTCAAAAGCATTCGACAGAAGGGATTATTCCTATATATGTTTTTGGGGGCATGGACTATATGGAATAATAAAGACTTATTTGGCTTTTTAGAAAGCAAGTACATTTACTATTAAAGCATTAATATGTTAGAGAACTGGGGATTTAAAATCTGTAAAAGAAGAAGAGAAGTCAAGATTTAGACATTCAGATACTGTTTTATTTGGAGTCTATAAAGGAAGAATTATATTTTTGTTTTTTTTTTCCTTCATAGTTTATTGTCAAGTTGGTTTCCATATAACACCCAGTGCTCATCCCAACAAGTACCCTCCTCCATGCCCATCACCCCCCTTCCCCTCTCCGAAGGAAGAACTATGCTTTATGCAAGGCTTTTCATGCTTCTTTGCAAGAGAGAGAAAAGGAAAAGAAACAAAAATAATACATTTACTGGATAAAAAGTTGAAGTCAATATAATAAAAAAGCCACCCAAATATTAGCCATCTCTTTTTTTCTATTTTTATAAAGTGTTATTTGGTTTGAACCTGGGTGATATTAACACAACCCAAGATAAAAACTCAAGGCAATTTTTCTTTGGCTATTAGAATATTATCCTACTTACATTGTGCCTTTCCTTAATCCATTTTATTTCTTGAGGTGTTTGGGAGATGAAAGAGTTCTTCATTATCTGCTCATGCCAGTGACAACGATGATAAAATTTGGTCTATACCTAGGATAACTCATTTATTCCTTCATTAAAATAACATTTATTGTTGCACATTGTGAGAGTAATTGGGTCCTAATAATACTATTGGAGGGAACTGTGCCATAGAAGCAATTAGGAGGTGTGTGAATACAATTTTGTGAGATGATAGTGAAGATTTCTTAATGAAGATCACAATATGTAGACACAGTTGTTAAACTTCCAAAGATGGAGACTTGTGAAAATAACACTTATAAAGAGCAAAACCTTCTCCTTCTCCAAGTACCCATATTTTCATCTATCATTTCTCTCCCTGTCACACAGAGAGATGGGTCTGTTTGTTAACTCCCCTACCCTGTTCTCTTATAGCTTTTACTCCTCCAAACCCTGTATCATTACCACTTCTTTCTTGAATAATTTTCTCATTTTCACTAACTTTTTATCCTTTCAATTACAATCATTTTTCAATGATTTCCATCCAGTAAAAAAAGCCTATCTTCCAACCTTTTATTACTTTACCTACTACCTCTTTCTTATTCATGGCAAACTTCTTAAAGGTGTAACCTCCTCCCACTGGGCTTGCTCAGGCCTTTACTCAAAGACCCTCTCTAAAGTCAGTAGAGATCTCAATGCTAAATTCAACAGCTCTTTCTCTATTCAGAACCTACTTGAATTCTTTTTTAAAAATTTTTTAACACTTATTTAATTTTGAGAGAGAGAGAGAGAACACAAGCAGAGGAGGGGCAAAGAGAGAAAGAGGATGACACAGAATCCAAAGCAGTCTCCAAGCTGCAATCCCTGAGATCATGACCTGAGCCAAAGTCAGAAACTTAACTGACTGAGCCCTCAGGAGCCACCTTTTCAAATTCTTTATATCTGTATGATGACATTTGACTTTGAGGACTACCTCTCGTTGAAGAAGAACTTTTCCTTTAGCCTCATCTATAATATTGTCTTTTAGTTACCAACTTAATCTTATCAGATAGCCTCTGGCTATCCAGAAATTCATTTCTGGAAATTTGTGTGACTTTATATTTCTTTTACATTCTTCACATTTCTTCATTGTACTCACCACCTTAAAGTAGTTAAGTCTTAGTACCTGACACTGTGCTTGGATTCTGAGGCCGTTATTTACTGTTCTATAGCTTTGGGAAAATTGTCTTCTGAGCCTTAAGACTCAAGGTTTAAATACATATAATTGTGTTGACATCATAGAGTTTTAATAAGTGTCAAATAAGATAACATCTACAAAATTATTGACATAGTGCCAAGAACTTTAATAAGTGGGAGATATTATTATAATGACTTTTGTTCCTAATAATATATACTAGTTTAATACACTGGTGACTGTTGAATCCAATCTCTAGACCAGCACTATTCTATATACTTTTCCAATATGGCAGCCATTATCCATATGTGACTTTTGAAGTATTTGACATGTGGCTACTATGAAGGGGGAGCTGAATTTTAAATTTTAATTAATACAAATTTAAACAGCTACACATGACCAGGGAGAGCTCTATTGGACAGCACAATTCTAGACCTTTATTTTAACTTCTTATAAGATATTATGTTTGCAAAGTAAAAATGTCTAACCATTCCCTTCCTCTCCTATGTATTTTGGAACATGTTACTTTTCTAAATTTCCTATTTCAATAAATGGCATCACCATTCACCAAAGCTACAATGTTTAAATGCTATGTGATGTATTAGGATCCGTTTTGAAATGAAAGGAGCATGACCTTTGAATCAAACACACCTGGCTTCGAATAGGGCATCTCCATTTCCTTGCCATTTGACCTTGGGCAAATTAAATAACCTGCAAGAGTCTCATTTTTTTCATTTGTAAAATAGAAATAAATATGTGTATCACACAAGGCTATTATCAGGATTAAATGGCATAACATATATAAAACACCTGGCAGAGTGTCTGAGCATAGAAAGTGTATCTATTTCATAAATATACATTACTTTTTTTCTTGCCTACCATTTCAAATGGATTAACAGATACATTTTTTTCAATTTTCATTATATTGTGTTAAATCTTTTAAAGATTATATCTAATTATCTAAATATTTAATATTTTATGACATCGCCAATAACGTATTTTTTAAAATCTCAATTTTTGATTGTTGCTAAAATAGAGAAGTATTCTTGCTTTTATATATTGCTCTTGTAGGGGCAGCTGGGAGGCTCAGTATGTTAAGCCTCGACTTCGGCTCAGGTCATGATCTCACCGCTTTTGGATTTGAGCCTCATGTTGCGCTCTGTGCTGACAGCTCAGAGCCTGGAGCCTGCTTCAGATTCTGTGCCTCCCTCCCTCTCTCTCTCCCCTGCTCACACTGTCTCTCTCTTTCTCAGAAATAAATAAAACATTAAAATATATATGTATTGCTCTTGTATACTTGGTAAATTTGCTTGTATATTCTAGAAGTTATTAGTCTTCTTGTAGATTCCATAGTTTTCTCTACACAGATGATCATGTTATCTTTGAATAAGGACAATTTTGCTTCTTCCTTTCTAAATGTGAATGTATATATATATGTTTTTTCCCTCTAGTTACTGTACTCTCAAGGATTTCTAGTGAAAAGTTCAATAGGAATTGTGATAACCTTGCTTTATTTCTGATCTTATGGGGAAAAGTGTAGTCTTTTACAATTAAATATGATGTTAGTTGTATGTTTTTGTTAGATGAGCTTAATCAGTCGGAGGAAATTCATTTCCACTCCTACCTTGCTCCATCTCTAAAAGGAATAGATGATAGCTTTTGTCCAATGGCTTTCTGGTATCTATTGCCATGACCATGAGAGTTTTTCTTTTGATTAACTCAGTGGATCATAACAATTTATTTTCAAATGTTAAACTTGAATTCCTGGAATAAGCCCTATTTGATATTGTAGTACAATCATTTTACACATTTAATTTGCTAAAATATTGTTACAAATTTTTTCAGTGAAGTTAGTGGAAGATAGTTGTTTGTCATTTCTTTACTTTTAATGTCTTTGGTTTCCGTATCAGGGTAATGGCATTTTCACAAAATGAGTTAGGGAGTATTTCCTCCTCTTCATTTTTTCTGGGTGAGTTTCTGTAGAATTGGTGTTTATTCATTTTTTATTTTTAGGTGTGTTTCATTAGGGAAATTGCCTGGATGCACAATTGTTTTTGAATGTTTGTTTGACACAGGTGTTAAAAGTTAATTTAATGTAATAGATATAAAGCTATACAGATTACTTCTTCTTGAGTGAACTTTAGTAGTTTGTGTCTTTCAATAAATTTCTTTTTCATTTAAGTTTTTTAATTTATCAACGTACTAAAGGTTTTCATAATATTTCTATATTTTCCTTTTAAATTTCTGAAGGATCTGTATAAATACAACTTTTGTCATTCATGAAATTGGTAATTATGTCTTATCCCCATTTTGTTCTTATTGGTCTAGCTAGATGATTATTAAATTTATTGGTCATAAACAACTGTCTTTAATATTATAGATTTTGTTTGTTTGCTTGCTTTCATTGATAACTTTTCTGATTTTATTATTGCCTCACTTCTGAGGCAATAATGTAACTCACAGTTACATTTGCTCTTCTTTTTCTAATTTCTTAAGGTAGAAGCTGAGGTAAATAATTTAATACAGATATTTAATGTATTTATTTAAAATAGATATTTAGTGTGTTTTTCATCTTAGACATTCCACTTTTCATTTCTATGGACTTGATTTAATTTTTAAGCTCTTTAATACTATACTTGTCTCTAACTTTTGACATATGGGATATAATATTAACTTTTAATGTTCTTGTCTGCAAAAGCGAATGTATTAGCTCAATGTATCAATTTATTTCTTCATCATAAGTTTTATTTTTCTGCTTTTTTTGTATTCTTTGGTATCAAAAATTGGGTTCAACTCTCTGTAATTTTCTTCTTTTTTGAATTTTAGTTCTCAAATCTTCACTGCCTCTGTAGATCTCCAATACCTTCAAACATACTCCTATTTTTTTGTACTAATCTAAGTGTTTATATTTTTTTCCACTAGATAATTGGAAAGAAAAAACAAGTTAAGCTGCCCTTTCTGGTGGTAGAATTCGCCAATTTTTTATTTGATCAGAAAATGAGATCATGTTTTATAGAAGAAAGTTATTAATTAGCTGCTAACAAGTTACCTGGCAGTTAATGCTTCTTAATAGGATCGTAAGTTTAAAATGTCTGATAAAAGTTTCCCCTTTGACTTCTGGGATGTTGGAGTTCTCTTCTAGCTCTCTATTCTATAGAGATGAAACAATAAATTCACTTGACAGCAAGACTTCACTTGAAAAATCTCTACCAAAAAAATTCTGTCAACTCCTGGATGGCAGAGACTTGGTTATCTTTGAATTCCACTCTATCTAGCCCAGTGTTTTGAACTTTGTGTTCAAGATAAAGTAGCATTTTGAAATTAAATTACAATTTGGGAAATAATATGAAAAATATCTTATCTTAAAAGCACTTAATCATTGCTGATCATTGTGCTAAATGATTTTAACTATAATATCTTATTTTTTCTGCACAGCAATATTATGGGGTAGGTACAAAGGCAGGGTAAATTCAAGTTTGCACATACAGACTGTATTATAGTCTCTCCCCAAAAGACTACTTTTTGCCCTGTTCATTTCAAATCATATCACAAATCACATATTTTTTCCATAACCTAGGAATACATTAGAAATTCAGACACATAAGTTTCTGGCAATTTTTTATTTTTATTAACAGTTATGGGTAGAATGTATTTTAGAGTTAGAGGTTGGCTCCAGGCCCTTGCCCTAATATTACACTCCCTATTCTCTTCCCAGTAGCAGACAACAAGTGGTGGCTTGGAAGGTATCCCTTATGCTGGATGAATGTTTGCTTGGCTTAAAGTAAATATGTTCCTCCCTTTTAGCCTTTTCTGGGCTGTGCTCCTTTGTTTTCCATCCAGTTCCCTGCTCAGAGAGCCCTAGCTATAAACTCTCATTAGCCACTGCCTTCCTTGACCATAGGCCCCTTCATTGCATAATATAAGTGCTTTCCCTGCCGTGATTTCCTCAAAAAATCATATTGAGTCCTTCCTTAAGGGAGTAAATTTAGTCTTAAATTATATCATCTCCACCCCTTTCCTTGATTTGCAAATAAGCCTGGAATTTTACAGCTCATTCAGTGCAGGCTAGAGACTGTAACTCAGAAAAGGCAAGTGACCTACCAGGTAAGGTCAATCAGACAGTGGCAGTTCCAGAATCAGAGCCCATATTTCCTGGTTCAATTTGGGTGGAATAAAAATAAATCATAAAATATACTGTGTGCCCACAAAGGAAGGATGGCCTTATTTATGGATAAAGATAGTCCTATTTATTTATGCAAATCAATAGCATTCTGTATAAGGACCTTCTAAAAACAGAGACCCTAGTAAACATATGCAGATAGATATGCCATATTTCTGCAATTCAAAGATGACCATTTTTTGAATTTCACATTTTTGAAGCTCACTATAGTAAATATATGTACAATTACAGGACTTTTTGCTTGTTTTTTTTTTCTGAAAAAAAGTTAATTAACGGTATGTCTTAGAATCCAGGAAATTGGTGTTTATTGATTTGTCTCTGGATATTTCTTTCAGTATAGACATCAGACTCAGTGTCCTCACTATGGTCTTAGTACATTATTGGACCATTTTATATTGTCAGGCTTTGGTAGTAAAACACGAATATGCTTTGGAAAATAAAAATCATTCTTTTTCTTCTCAAACTAAATATCTTTGATTTTGAAATGCCTTCTTTACAGTAGCACCACATAATATTAATTGTGTTAATAGTTTTCTACTTTAACTGTAATAATTGAATTTTGAGTAAAAAGTGATGTATTTCATTGCAATCATTCTAACAACTTTATATGTATTTATATTTTGGGGAACAAAATGATGACGATCTTTTCATCAGTTTAGACCATTGCAAGAAAGGTAAAAAGGTTTAAAATGATATAAATTATTCATATTCTTATTCAATTTTCCATCGGAGAAAAAATATCAATGATATTTTTTCAACTTTTAAAATAGAGACGACCTCTTTTGGTGTTGCTATTTATTTATTTATTTATTTATTTATTTATTTATTTATTTATTTATTTAGAGAAACAGAGAGAGCGAGCAGGGGAGGGGAAGAGAGAGAGAAGGAGAGAGAGAATCCCAAGCAGGCTCCACACTGTCAGCGCAGAGGCCGATTTGGGCTTGACCCCGTGAAATGTGAGATCATGACCTGAGCTGAATTCAAGAGTCGATCGCTTAACCAACTGAGCACCCCAGGCACCCCAAGATTTAAACTCTTCTGATCAGTGGATCAGAAACACATGCCATAGGAATTTGGCTTCTTTCACTTCCATGGCCACCCAGAGGGGCTTGTCCTAGAGTTTTGCTACTTTTACAGAAAGAATTCTTGCACAGACGGTGAAAATTATACTTAGGCTTCATTTTGTAACTATATGACCCCCATCCTGTGGTGGCAGACACTAAATTACGGGTTCTGAAATTCGGTTTCATGTGATTTTGTTTGCTTTGTTTTCACTATTTGGTATGAAATTGGCAGTAGTGAGTGAGTTCTTATGCCACTTATGGTTTCCCTTCTCTGCTAGTTTTCTGCTGATGTTGAAAGAAATGTAGTCTGATAAATTGAAAGTAAAAACCATATTTGTAATTCGAGTATTGAGATTACAACTTATATTTCTTTATAAGTAAAAATAGAAACTCTACTTACAGAAAGATTGTCGTACATCAAACATTGCAGATTTGTAGTTTCTCTGTAAACAATGCCAGAAATTCAACACACATGAGCACGATAGCCTCAATGTCTATTTCAGAGTGAAGACAAAGCATCCTTAAAGGTATGTTAGTAAATGCACCATGTGACTTCCATAATGTGACTTTAAATTCAAGATGGCCAAGAATTGGGGTTGTTTTAATATTAAAGGTATAATGTTTTCCACATCATTAATTTTTTAAAAATCCAGTACGCTAAAGCCTCAAAAGGGTACATGTACTCAACATTCTTGCATCTGCTGATATAATGTTACATGTTAATGATCTTTTCAATAAATACAGTTATTTTCCTAATGACTTTTTAAGCACTTAATTAATATCCTCAGTAATAATTACTCTTTTAAATGCTTCCATTTTAGCCTTTTGCTAGATCATGGGAACAAAATTTGACTTTTGTTGCATAAGAAATTTTATTTAGGTGACATTAAACTAAGATTATTAGGTGCAACATTAAACACACTGAAGGAAAAACATTATATGTATGATACTATTCTCATTTGTACATAATACTATTAATGATGATAACATAACATGGTCAAAATGTTCTAGGTACCGTTCAGGACTCTTTAAATAGTGAATGATGGGGAGATTATGTTCTTAGTGTTCATAATATATCCAGTGCCTAATCAAATTCGGCATATTTTAGATGAGCATCGGCAAAACTAATTTGTTTGCCTCGCCCATCAGTATAGATTTTGTGATCATGCCTCCAATATGTTTAGTTATTTGTTTAAAGCCCATTGAATACTATTGAGCTATTATACATGCTATGAAACAGATACCACAAGAGGAATGGAAAAGTGAGATAAAATTGCACATCCGTTGAGCTAGGTTTCTGTTACTCTGCTTTGTAGACCAATAAACTAGATTACTGAAGCCTGCCAGCTCTGCCTGCAGAAGTGTTACCTAAACCGACACTTAGCCCATGAAAGACTTTTTTTTATAAAACTGTAAATAAGTGCAATTTTCTTTGCTCCTCAAGAGATACTGATTCTAGCCTCGTCAAGTCTACTTTCACCTATTCTTATTTTAGTTCTATGTTTCTGACCATCGTATGACTGCTCTAATTTTCTTGAAACTCATAATATGTGACTTTCATGCAACTGAACAGACTTCTCTGAATATCGGCACCTGTATCACACAAAAGGTATCCTATACTTAAGTAACTATATACTTTGTGTTCAAACCAAGGCACTGTAATAATTATTGAGCTCACCAGGATAAGATGCATAAACAATGCTGCCCCCTCTTTTCCACCCAATAATGGTTATTATGAGGTATAAGTAAAGTAACCATGCTTTCATTTCATCTCACCTGAAGCCGTTTGTTTAGTAAAACTTACCTATATAGAATTGTTTAAAGTTCTTACAAGCTAGGCTAGCATTGGCCTTTTAGCCCTAAGTTTCTCATTAAAAATATTTTGTCTTTGGCAGTTTATAAATATTCTTCCTTCTGACCTTTTAAAATCTTTCATATAATGAAGGTGTTTTTTATTATTTATTGTTTTGAAGATTATCAGATCAAATAGATTATTTTTGTTGTTTGTTGTTGTTTTCCTTCTTTTGACAGTAGCGAGACTAAAGCATATCTGGGGAGGAAAGTACCAGACAAAAAGTGTGTGTGCAGAGAGGAAGAGTGTAACATAAAAAAAAACAAAGCACAGCCCCAAAATGTCCTTTGTTGTATACACCACAGTAAAATTACTGTAGGGATCAATTTAGTGAATACTTGCCAGGGAAACAAATTCTCATTTTAAGAAAGTAGAAACACTTTTCTCTACATCAATTTAATGGCACTGCTTTAGAAAGAAAAGGGCTACTTTGTTTTTTCACTTTTATTTATGTTTGAGTTATAAAAGTGCTACATATAATTTTATTAGGCCACGTTAATGGTATCTGACACTTTTTAGTACATCATCCTCGTACTCTGTAATGTTAACGGCATAACTGCCTATGAGGTACAGAAGGAGAGGTACAGCAGGTCAGAACACAAGAGTTGGCTGGATTGCACTGGCTAAACTGAAATTAACGGGCTTTGATCTATCCAATTTTTGAATATATTTTAATTTAATTAATTTTAGTTTAAATTGAGTTCATTTCTCAAAAAAAAAATTCTTAAGAGCACAGTTAATTAGCTAAGACCCAAATTTGCCAGCTGATTCTAATTTGATAAGGGATTTCTTCTGGGCTCTTAATTGCTGCATTTGCCTTTTTTAAATCACAAGTTTAAAGTCCAGGAAAAAGTTGCTGGCCAATTGCATTAATGAATTACAGAGAAAGCATATATTAAAACAGAAACATTATTGGAAGTGTGTGCATTATTTTGAAGCAACGAAAATTAATCTGAGAAAGCAGAACCATAATTCTGTTTTCTAGATATCTCTGGAAGTTCAGGAGTGAAAAAAGCATTTGCTAACTGGAAAAAAGAGAACACATTCTACTGAATAAAATGTTACAAAACAGTGAGCATAGAGTTCTCTGAGAATGGTAGATATACAGAATACATTTTTTATTTCAACACTTTTTCAATAAAAAAATGTAACTGCCATCAGCAATATTTTGCCAATGTAAATGTTCTTTCTGAAAGATAAATGACAGAAAGTCTTTTTGAGCAGTACCTTTTTATTCTTAGTGAAGATAGTATTTTAGGAGGGTAGTTCATCAGCTGTTCCAATGTACTACCTTAATTGTCATTTAAGACTAAACAATTTCTGTAATTCTTTCCAGAGAAAACAATGTATACCTTTATCTTTACACTGGGTCAGAAATGCTGTTCATATTTCTATGGGAAAATTGTGAAGGAAGAACAGTGTCTTTATTTGGATTAGATAAGTTTGGGTGACCTATGATAAGGCTATTTATTAATAAGCAATATCTCAAGAAAATAAATCTTAAAATTAGGTATTGACGAGTAGTCTTTTCATAATGATGTGATAGCAATGGAAACTGATGCCTAAGGTGCCAAGTAACAATTTGAAAATTTTAAATTATTGTTCATGAAGTGTTAGGTTCAGAGTTAAATGATTTTGTGTCTAAATAGTATCATTTAATTGGTAGATACTTTCAAAACTCTTTAAATAAATATTATAGTGGTTACTGTTCTTAACAGTGTTCTGAATGTTTAGTGAATTATTCACTGATATGTAATTTGTAATAATGACAAAATGATAAATCAAATGGCCCTTTAGCTATTTGGATTATGATACAAAAGTTGTATATAATAATAGTTAGGTCTTAAATTTTGGTCAGACAATCGTCAGGTCAAGTTCCAATAATTAATATCTGTAACAACTGAGACGAGTTGTTTAAACTCTGTGAACTTTGTTTCTTTGTCAGTAAAATGGAAGCAATGATATTACCTAACTCACCTGGTTGCTGTGAGAATTTAAAAGAGAAAAAAAAAAATGCATTTCTTACCCTAGTGTCTAATATGAGCAATTATCATTATTATTTTTAAAATATTAAATTCTTAATGCTTGAAATGGTGTTCTAAACTATTTCCATGCTTTTTTCCTTCCTTTTTATCCTTCTTTCTTTTCTTCCTTCCTTCTTAATTTCTGACAGGATTTCACATTTGGTATATTGCAGTGATTCCTGGTGTTTTTTATTCTCTCTATCTCTAAGCAGGCAGCCATTTTGTGCCTGCTTAAGGTTGCATGGAAAACGATTAGACTTTCTAATCCATGTTTTCGAGAGACCATGAATGAACGCATGTAAACTTTATGGCTGGGACATTGCTCTGAGATCCTAGATTTTGATGTGGACAAACGACTGGATAGAAATTGAAGCTGTCTCCCTAGGGAGGGGTTGATAGTACTCGTTAGATGGGAGAAAAGCTGAAATGGGTATTTATTTGGTGGTCAAAAGAAAGAAATATGGCAGAGAGCAGCTAGTTCACTACATCCATTGTTCCTTTCTAGTTGACTCCTTCACAGTTAGGAGTGGCCCTGGACGTAATTCTGGACAATTGAATATGGCTGAAATTATTCAAGTCACGTCCAAATCTGACCCATAAAAACCTTCCCTGTGTTACTCTGCTCTCTCTTTTCCCATAGAGTGGCTGAAAATAAATGGCCTTAAATCCCCAGGGAGTGCTGGAGGCACAATTTGGAGTGAGTCAGGTTCATGAGTCACCACTAAGAAGAAAGGCCCTCAAAAAACTGCCTATTTAGAAACATATGCATTGGATTTTTATAAGAGATAAATGCACTTTAACATGTTAAGCACTGAAAATTTTTTTTAATGTTTTTATTTATTTATTTATTTATTTTTGAAACTAACAATTATTACTTTTATTTTTATTTTATTTTATTTTTTACAAATAGTTTATTGTCAAATTAGTTTCCACATAACACCCAGTGCTCATCCCCACAAGTGTCCTCCTCCATGCCCATCCCTCCTCCTCCCCACATCCACCAGTCCTCAGTTTTTGTCAGCATTCAAGAGTCTCTCATGGTTTGCCTCTCTCCCTTTCCCCCACCATTTCCGCCCTTCTTCTCCCCCTTGGTCCTCTGTTAAGTTCCTCCTAATCCTCCTATACGTGCACACATATGATATTTGTCTTTCTCTGCCTGACTTATTTCGCTCAGCATAACACCCTCAAGGCCCATCCATGTTGCTACACATGGCCAGATTTCATTGTTTCTCATTGCCATGTAGTATTCCATGGTATAGATAAACCACATCTTCTGGATCCATTCATCTGTTGATGGACACTTAGGCTCTTTCCAGGTTTTAGCTATTGTGGAGAGTGCTGCTATGAACATTAGGGTCCATGTGCTCCTATGCCTCAGCATTTCTGTATCCCTTGGGTAAATTCCTAGCAGTGCTATTGCTGGGTCATAGGGGAGTTCTATTGTTAGTTTCCTTAGGAACCTCCACACTGTTTTCCAGAGGGCTGTACCAGTTTACATTCCCACCAACAGTGTAGGAGGGTGCCCGTTTCTCCACATCCTCGCCAGCATCTAGAGTTCTGATTTGCTCCTTTTAGCCACTCTGACTGGCGTGAGGTGGTATCTCAGTGTGGTTTTGATTTGTATTTCCCTGATGAGGAGCGATGCTGAGCATCGTTTCATATGTCTGTTGGCCATCTGGATGTCCTCCTTGGAGAAGTGTCTGTTCATCTCTTCTGCCCATTTCTTCACTGGGTTGTTTGTTTTTCGGGCGTATAGTTTGGTGAGTTCCTTATAGATTCTGGATATTAACCCTTTATCTGATATGTCATTTGCAACTATCTTTTCCCATTCCGTTGGTTGCCTATTAATTTTCTGGGTTGTTTCCTTGGCTGTGCAGAAGCTTTTAATCTTGATGAGGTCTCAACAGTTTATTTTTGCTCTTGATTCCCTTGCTTTTGGGGATGTGTCAAGTAAGAAGTTGCTGCGGTGGAGGTCAAGGAGGTTGTTTCCTGCTTTCTCCTCTAGGGTGTTGATAGTTTCCTGTCTCACGTTCAGGTCCTTTATCCATTTGGAGTCTATTTTTGTGCATGATGTGAGAAAATGATCTAGTTTCATTCTTCTGCATGTTGCTGTCCAGTTCTCCCAACACCATCTGTTAAAAAGGCTGTCTTCTTTCCATCGGATATTCTTTCCTGCTTTGTCAAAGATTAGTTGGCTGTATACTTTTGGGTCCACTTCTGAGTTCTCAATTCTGTTCCATTGGTCTATGTGTCTGTTTTGTGCCAATACCATACTGTCTTGATGATGACAGCTTTGTAGTAGAGGCTAAAGTCTGGGATGGTGATCCCTCCCGTTTTGGTTTTATAATTCAGGATTACTTTGGCTATTCGGGGTCTTTAGTGGTTCCATGCAAATTTTAGGATAGTTTGTTCTAGTTTTGAAAGTATGCTGGTGCAATTTTGATTGGAATTGCATTGAATGTGTAGAGTGCCTTAGGTAGTAATGACATCTTAACTATGTTTATTCTTCCTATCCATGAGCATGGAATGTTTTTCCATTTCTTTGTGTCTCCTTCAATTTCTTTCATAAGTTTTCTATAGTTTTCATCATACAGATCTCTTGTATCCTTGGTTAGGTTTATTCCGAGGTATTTTATGGTTTTTGTGCAATTGTGAATGGGATCAGTTTCTTGATTTCTCTTTCTGTTGCTTCATTGTTGGTGTATAAAAATGCAACCGATTTCTGTACATTGATTTTGTACCCTGCAACTTGGCTGAATTCTTGAATCAGTTCTAGTAGGCTTCTGGTGGAGTCTGTCGGGTTTTCGATGTAGAGTATCATGTCATCTGCGAAGAGGAAAGTTTGACTTCCTCTTTGCCAATTCTGATGCCTTTGATTTCCTTTTGTTGTCTGATGGCTGATGCTAGGACTTCTAGCACTATGTTAAACAACAGTGGTGAGAGTGGGCATCCTGTCGTGTTCCTGATCTCAGGGGGAAAGCTCTCAGTTTTTCCCCATTGAGGATGATGTTAGCTGAAGGCTTCTCATAGATGGCTTATATGATGTTTAAGTAGGTTCCTTCTATCCCAACTTTCTCTTAAGTCTTTATTAAGAAGGGATGCTGTATTTTGTCAAATGCTTTTTCTGCATCTATTGACAGGATCATATGGTTTTTATCTTTTCTTTTATTAATATGATGTATCACATTGATTGATTTGCAAATGTTGAACCAGCCCTGTAACCCAGAAATGAATCCCACTTGATCTTGGTGGATGATTCTTTTTATATGCTGCTGGATTCGATTTGCAAGGATCTTGTTGAGAATTTTTGCATCCGTATTCATCAAGGATATTGGCCTGTAATTCTCTTTTTTTGCTGTATCTCTGTCTGGCTTGGGAATCGGAGTGATGCTGGCTTCATAAAATGAGTCCGGGAGTTTTCCTTCGATTTCTATTTTTTGGAATAGCTTGAGAAGAATTGGGATTAATTCTGTTTTAAATGTCTGGTAGAATTCCCCAGGGAAGCCATCAGGTCCAGGGCTCTTATCTGTTGGGAGATTTTTGATCACTGATTCAATTTCTTCCTCGTTATGGGTCTGTTCAGGTTTTCTATTTCTTCCCGTGTGAATTTTGGTAGTGAGTGTGTGTTTAGGAATTCGTCCATTTCTTCTAAGTTGTCCAATTTGTTGGCATATAATTTTTCATAGTATTCCCTGATAATTGCTTGTATTTCTGAGGGGTTGGTTGTAATAAGTCCATTTTCATTCATAATTTTGTCTATTTGGGTGCTCTCTTTTCTTTTGGATAAGTCTGGCTAGAGGTTTGTCAATTTTGTTTACCTTTTCAAAAAACCAACTCTTGGTTTCATTGATCTGTTCAATTGTTTCTTTGGTCTCTATGTTGTTTATTTCTGCTCTAATTTTTACTATTTCTCTTCTTCTACTGGGTTTAGGGCGTTCTTGTTGCTCTGCCTCTAGTTCCTTTAGGTGAGCTGTTAGATCTTGGACTTGCGCTTTTTCTAATCTCTTGAAATAGGCCTGGAGAGCAATGTACTTTCCTCTTAGGACTGCCTTTGCCGCATCCCATAGATTTTGAATTGTTGTGTTTTCATTTTCATTTGTTTCCATATATTTTTTAATTTCTTCTGTAATTGCCTGATTGGCCCATTCATTCTTTAGAAGGGTGTTCTTTAACCTCCATGTTTTTGGAAGTTTTCCAGACTTCTTCCTGTAATTGATTTCAAGTTTCAAAGCATTGTGATCTGACAGTGTGTATGGTATGATCTCTATTCTTTTCTATTTATTGAGGGCTGCTTTATGTCCCAGTATGTGATCTATCTTGGAGAATGTGCCATGCGCACTTGAGAAGAAAGTAAATTCCCTGGCCTCAGGATGTAAAGTTCTAAATATATCCGTCAGGTCCATCTGGTCCAATGTATCTTTCAAGTCCATTATTTCTTTAGTGATTTTCTGTCTAGTTGTCCTATCCATTGCTGTAAGCAGAGTATTAAAGTCCCCTGCTATTAGCACATTCTTATCTAGAAGCTTGTTTCTGTTTGTGATTAATTGTTTTAGATATTTAGGTGCTCCCATATTTGGTGCGTAGACATTTATGATTGTTAGTTCTTCCTGATGGATGGACCCTGTAATTATTATGTAGTGTCCTTCTTCATCTCTTGTGATTGTCTTTAATTTAAAGTCCAGTTTGTCTGATATAAGTATCGCTACTCCGGCTTTCTTTTGATTTCCTGTAGCATGATATATATTTCTCCATCCCCTTACTTTTAATCTGAAGGTATCTTCCCGTCTAAAATGAGTTTCTTGTAGACAGCATATAGATGGATTTTGTTTTTTAATCCATTCTGCTACCCTATGTCTTTTGATTGGAGCATTCAGCCCATTTACATTCAGTGTTATTATTGAAATATGTGGGTTTAGAGTCTTTGTATCTTTTGTAGGGTTCATGTTTGTGGTGGTGTCTCTGGAATCTTTGTTCCTTGCAACCTTTCCTTCAGAGCATTCCCCTCAGGATTTCTTGTAGGGCTGGCTTCGTGGTGACAAATTCTTTCAATTTCTGTTTATTTGGATAGGTTTTTATCTCTCCTTCTATTTTGAATGACCGGCTTGCTGGATAGAGGATTCTTGGCTGCATATTTTTACTGTTCATCACATTGAAGATCTCTTGCCATTCCTTTCTGGCCTGCCACGTTTCAGTAGATAGGTCTGTCACCACTCTAATGGGTTTCCCTTTGTATGTGAGGGCCCTTTTCTCCCTAGCTGCTTTCAAAATTCTCTCTTTGTCCTTGTATTTTGCCATTTTTACGATGATATGTCGTGCAGAAGATCGATTCAAGTTACGTCTGAGAGGAGTCCTCTGAGCCTCTTGTATTTCCACATTGACTTCCTTCCCCAGGTGGGGAAGTTCTCTGCTATAATTTGTTCCAGGACTCCTTCAGCACCTTTCCCTCTCTCTTCCTCTTCTGGGATTCCTATGATATGGATATTGTTGCGTTTGACTGTGTCGCTGAGCTCTCGAATTCTTCTTTCCTGTTCCTGGATCAGTTTGTCTCTTTTTTTGTCAGCTTCTTGTTTTTCTAGAATGGTGTCTTCTAAATCACTTATTCTCCTTTCTGCCTCTTCAATCCGTGCATTGGAGGCCTCTAATTTATTATGGATCTCATTTATCGCATTTTTTAATTCTTCATGCCTATTTTTATTTTCCATTCTGTCTGTAGCCATAGTTTCTTTGATGTCCCCTATGTTTTTTTCAAGCCCTGCTATTAATTTCACCATTATTATTCTAAAATCTTGTTCACTTATGCTGCTGATATCTGTTTTGAGCAGTTCATTAGCTGTCATTTCTTCTTGGAGTTTCTTTGGAGGAGAGCTCTTTCGTTTCGTCATTTTAGTTAGCTTTCCGGCTCTTGTTGGTTTTAAAGACCTGTTATGCTCTCTGTTTCTATGAGCACTGCTATATCCAAGAAACTCTTTGACTTTCCAGGGCCTATCCTTTCAAAGATTGTTTTTTGAATGGTATCCCTTGGTCACTCTTGTTGGGACCTTAGTTATTTTATTTTCCTATTTGTAGTGATATTTGGGACTCTTCACCTTGTGTACTCTAGCTTGTTTCTTGAGGTAGCCCTGGACAAGAAAACAGACAGACAAACACACAGGGAGCAGGAGCACACAAACGCACAGGCTGATTCAACTAACATGCAAAGTGAGAGGGAAAACGAAAAAGTTAATAGAAAAGATGGAGGAGGGAGGGCGAATAGGGAGCATAAAATACATAAAAGGGTCCAAAAGGGGAAAAGAAAAGGAAAAGAGAAGAAAACCGATGGACAAAGAACGGTTTAAAGCATATACCTGGATTTCCCAGCTACAATTAAATAGCCGCGTGTATGCAGTGCTGGTTGAAGAGCATAGAGAAAAAGAGAGAAGGCAGGGCGAGACAAGGCAGATTTGGAAATAGAATGAACAGGCAGAAGGGATAAGAAACTTTTTTCAAAGAGGTAAAAGGTAGAATATGGTTGGATAGGTGAGAGAAGGATGCTGGAATTATCCAGAGAAACTATATAGTCTAATTACTCCAGAGAGAAATAGCTGAAAAAGTCGGTAGGTGTAGGATTTACATTTACAGACTGGACTTGTTGTGATTGTTTAAGCAAGCTGGCGACCAGAGTTAATCAGGTCAGTGTTTTGGGGAAAAAAGCGAGAAAAGAGAAAGAAGAAGAAAAAAAGAGAAAAGAAAGGGGGAAAAAAAAGAAAGAAGAAAAAAAAAAAAAAAAAAGGGAGGAGGGCACCTCTCAGGCAGGGATGGGCGTGGCGTGATCCGATGCCTCAGGCGGGGGTTCTGCCTTGGCGATTGTGGGGAGGAGAGTGACGGTGCTTCAGTCCCTTCTTGAACCCCGCGCTGCAGCTCGCTTTTTTTTTTGGCGTGTCAACTCCCCGTTCCGGGGACGCAGCCGAAGTTGGTTGCACTCTTCAACCCAGGCCAGTTCCAAACCAAATCCCAGTCTGCACCCCGCTGAAGTTGCCTTAGACACAGCTTCCCAGACAACCCCCTCGGGCTATTCCAGGCTCCCTGCTGAGCTCTGGGGTCGGAGTCAGGATCGCTGCTTCCTTCTCTGGGTCCGGCTGGTGCGCATGCGTGGGGGCTTGCCTGCTGGGTCCGCGTCGTCTGAGCCCACTGGAGTGAGGAAAACCGGGTCTCTCTATGGCTCGTCACACAAAACACGAACTCACAGGCAAATTTCCCAGTTTTTAGCTCTTTGCCTTCCCTCTCGAGTTCCAGCCAGGAGCGCAGACGCCCGGTGTCTTGCTCTTTCAGGGGTCCCAGCCGCCCTGGAGCTACAATGGCGGCAGGCGCGCCGCCGCTGGAGTGAGGAAAACCGGGTCTCTCTATGGCTCGTCACCCACGAACTCACAGGCAAATTTCCCAGTTTTTAGGAGCGCCGACGCACGGTGTCTGCGCGTCTCTTTCAGGGGTCCCAGCCGCCCTGGAGCTACAATGGCGGCAGGCGCGCCGCCGCTGGAGTGAGGAAAACCGGTCTCTCTATGGCTCGTTACCCGAAGTATGAACTCACAGGCAAATTTCCCAGTTTTTAGCTCTTTGCCTTCCCTCTCGAGTTCCAGCCAGCCAGGAGAGCGGACGTCTGGTGTCTGCGCGGCTCTTTCAGGGGTCCCAGCCGCCTTGGAGCTACAATGGCGGCAGGCGCGCCCGCGCCGCTTTAAAACTCAACCTCCAGGAGCGGCACAAAGAAGCAGTTTGTGTGCTCAGCCTCCCCCAGGACCAGCCATCGCGAGGGGACCTGGTGTGCAGGTATTTGGCAAGTACAGTCTTTCTATGCACCGAGCAGAGATTTTTCTGTCTCGGACTCTCTCCTTTTCCCCTCTCACTCCCCGTAGAGGGTAGAGGGGGATCGCCTCCCACCCTGGAGGCTCCGATCCCGGCCCAATTTTACCTTCCCCGGTTTGCACTCACGTTAGAAGCCTTTCTCAGTGGATTCTGCATCCTTTTTCTCCCAGTCTCAGGTTTTGTATGGTTTCCAATGGCTTCAGATCTTTTCTGTGTGATGTATGGGCACGAGTGCAAGTACAGAGCTCCTTACTTCTCCGCCATCTTGCCTATAATCCCTGTTTTTATTTATTTTTGAGACAGAGAGAGACAGAGCAGGAGAGGGGGAGGGGCAGAGAGACAGGGAGACACAGAATCCAAAGCAGGCTCTAGGTTCTGAGCTATCAGCACACAGCCTGACACAGGGCTCGAACCCATGAACATGAGATCATGACACGAGCCCACGTCAGAAGCCCAACCAACTGAGCCACCGAGGCACCCCAAGCACTGAAATTCTGAAGGTGTTTGTTATAGCATGCAGTCTGTTGTGACTCATACACTTTCCAAGTGAAGTAACACCTAGTCTGTGTCCTGGAGAATGAAGTTAATGATAGAAATGTCATAAAAATAACTTTTGTGGCAGAGGAAAGCTTAGCTTAAAATAGAGGAAATAGCAAATGCAAAGGAAAGGAAGAGAGAAAGGGACGGTGAAAGGGAGAAATAGAAAGAATATATTGTTCTAGTAACTGTAAAGTGTAGTGTCTGCACATCTTTTTATTCCCTTCAAACTCTTTTCTTGCTCATTAGGTTCCAACCACATTAGCCATATTTCTGTTTCCTAAAGACACCAGTCTCTTTTCTGTTACAGGATCTTCATCAATGCTGTTTCTCTTGCCAGATATGTCTTCTCTGGAATCTCCTTAGCTAACTCCTATTTACCTTGCATATCTCAAATTAAAAGATTCTTTCAAGAAAAAGCATTTCCTGCAAATATAGTTCAAGTTATTAAGTTATTATTCTTAATTTCTCTCATAGCACCTTTTTAGAAGTTTTCCTTTAAAACAGTTATCACAACATAGGGGCATCTGGGTGACTCAGTTGGTTAAGTGTCCAACTCTTGATTTCAGCTAAGGTCATCATCTGTTGGTGTCTGGGATCAAGCCCTGTGTTGGGCTCTGCAATGACTGTGTGGAGCCTGTTTGGGATTTTCTTTCTCTCTGTGTGTCTCTCTCTCAAAATAAATAAATAATAAAAATATTTTAAAGAATTAAAAGATAAAACAGTTATCACAATATCTAGTCATGTAATAATTGGATACTAAATTTTAAAATGCCTTCCCATTTGTTAAACTGGACAAAAGTCACTGAAAAGTACTTGGAACACAAAAATACACAGTTATTAGCAAACCGGAAGTCTTATATGAGATGAAAATAAAAATTGCAATAGGAAAAATCTTTGTAAGTTATGTGTTTGTACTTTATCTTGACAATTTAGAGCTGCTGAGAAATTTCAACCATTGACTCAGGTAATCAGATTTGCCTCAGAAAGATTGCTTAGTTTGGAAAATGAATTGAGCATGAGGTAGGGTGAGATGGTGCTGGGCACATCTAGAGGAATTGCTTGTATAATCTATGAGACAGCTGAGATAGCTTAATTAAGAAAGTATGAAGATTCAGGGGCGCCTGGGTGGCTCAGTCAGTTAAGTGTCTAACTTCAGCTCAGGTCATGATCTCATGGTTCATGGGTTTGAGCCCAGCATTGGGCTCTGTGCTGACTACCAGCTCATAGCCTGGAGCCTGTTTCGGATTCTGTGTCTCCCTCTCTCTCTGACTCTCCCCTGCTGACACTGTTTCTCTCTCTCTCTCTCATAAATAAATAAAACATTTTAAAATTTTTTAAAAAAGAAAATATGAATGAGAATTCAAAGAAAGGCACAGAACTCAAAGATGATTTGAACATAAACTGAATGGTGAAAACCGTAGGAGAAGAAGCAGAATGGAAAAACACTCGCGTTTATTCTTGGCCACTTAAAAGCTGTGTGACTTTGGTCAAATGGCTTAATGTGTTTTAAGCCTTAGTTTTCTCAGCCAAGTAAATACACATTTCCTTTGGTAGTTTGCAAACTTTAATGTCAGCAATGAATGATTGGATGGGTGAGATGTTCTGCAATGCAAGAGCTTCTTTGAATCAGAGTCCAAAGAGCTTTGGTCCAAAGCTCCAAAGCCCCCAAACTCCAAAACCCTTCCATCTTGCCTTTCTGGTGCTTCACATTGGTCCCTGAGAAACTCTTGGGATCCGAGAAGCCAGTGGAAAAACATTTGTTTTCCTGGAACTCTACATTTTGATGTTATAGATATATCCCAAGTTGAACTCATAATCATGTTTCAAATCTGTGTCCCTACATATTGTCTCTCTGTCTTCAGACTGTGTTCTGTGATTTATCCTCTCCATTCTTCATGCTCTGTTTCCTTTACCAACTATTTACTGATTACTCTTAAATCTGTTATGTTCCTCTCATATGTTTCCTATGAGATCTAGTCATCAACATTAAGATGACCTACTAGTCCGTCGCACTTAGTAAATTAAACTCAATATATAATCCCGATCTGCACATGTACTTCTCATCCTGTATTCTCTAATTAGAATGAATTCCATTAACGCTTCTCCAGCTCCTTGTGTGAAAACTTACGGAAGAACTAGAATCCCGTCTCTGTCTTTTGCTCTCTTATTTGTACGTGAACGGTTAAGGTCTCAACTTCAATCCCAGGAGAAACATGTACATAGAAGTCATAGGTATCCAACTCATAAACTAAAT
The DNA here is from genome assembly GCA_017311185.1 of Proteles cristata cristata. Lineage (NCBI taxonomy): Eukaryota > Metazoa > Chordata > Mammalia > Carnivora > Hyaenidae > Proteles > Proteles cristata. The sequence continues at coordinate 1,251,579 of JAESUZ010001330.1, read as the reverse complement.
AAGTATTACAGCCATGAGATTAGATCCTCCAAGCAGTGGATATATAATGAGAAAACACTGGCCAGGGGAAGTCTCTTGTAAAGTTCATTTTCAAGACTGAAAAAGAACAAGACAATTAAATAAATTAAATATACATACATATGTACATACATATAAACATACATACACAAATATACATACATACATACAAATGAATAAATATTGGAAAATGGGACCAAAAGTAATCGGAAACCCAAGAAAGTGTTAAACTACAAAAACCTGGGAAGTGAAAACAGTCAACATTGTGAAATATTGCAGACCATAAGACAGAAAAGCTAGGACAGGAACACTGATTTAGTAATCAAGACAGGGTCTGTGTTCTTAGGGAGGGAAGCTGGTGGCATTCTGAGCATTGGATTCATGTCTCATTTTGTTGAGAGGTGAAGAGGAGATGAGGAAGGATGGGCAAACACATCTATCAGGTGTTGTGGCTGTTGAGGAGAGGTTAGCGAGTCACAGCCTTTCTGACCTTCACTTTTCTAGTTTGTTCAATTATTGTGTGTTAAAAATGATTAAATAAGACATGTGTTACAAATGTGTTACAAAACATACATTATTTAACACTTCATGAAGCAGACAGTCTTCTTCCAGACAAAGGCAAAATGAGGCAGGAAGTTTTCATAGGTTAAATAATAAAACGAAAGAGAAGGAAAATACAAAATATCTGATTGGCTAGGGCTACATATTCAATCTTGCTTGAGATCAGAAGATCCAGAGTTGGCTTGGTATTGGGGATTGGATGAATGTATGTACTGTGCTTCTGGGTCAAATGGAGCATTAACAGGGACACAAATGTTATTTAAGTTTCTGTTTGCTCATGTGGCACCCAGGCAGGAGGGACTCTTATCTTAGGTCTAGAATGTTATTTCAACATGGGATACATGTCATCTTTATAGACATTATGGGTAAGGATGGAGCTGTGGGTGCTCTGGAAGCTGTTCAAGTCTTTCCCAAATCCTTGAAATAAGTACCTTTTCTATGTGCAGTAGTAAGCCCTTCATAATGGTCAGCACATTATACTAAAATTATCTGGTTTTAGAGATCATGATCTCCTTGGAGATGGGCTCTATCTTATTTATTTTTCTGTCTTCTGCTTCCAGCAGAGTACCTATCACATAGTCAAAATATAATAAGTACTGGTTTGCATTCCTCAAACTAAAGTTTTGTATACAATTTAAATTCTATGAAACTAAATGTTAGTGCCCTGTTTCCCAAAGAAGGTACAGAAGAAACATAAATAAAAGTGAAAGACAAAAAGTGGATGCCATTGAAAACATTTATCCACCACGTCCTTCCTCTTCTCTTCCTATAAATGAAAGAACAAGGCTGAGAAGTTATTAAACTCTGAACAGGTATATGATACTTTTGGCTTGCTATTGCTAGTATCTACTTAGGATAAAGATATCTATAGGAAGATGACCACAAGGCAGTTTTCTTTCATCAGGCTTCAAATCTGCTTTCTACATCTAATGAATAAAAATTGGAGGTAGTGGTTCTTAGGGATATCCTAAAATCCCAAAATGATGCTTACTTGTTATATGAAGAATAAGACTAAGAACTCTGAATCAAAGTCCTTTATAGAGCAGATACAATATGATAAAGTATAGAAACTTATCAAGTTAGGAATATAGGTTTCAGATATTACAGTATATCCCGGCTTCTATTAAGTAGAAATTAAGCTTTGGGTATATGAGACCTTTAAATTCTCCTTCACCTAACTTAATATTTGAGCCCTGCTCAGAAATTTCCCTGTGTTATATTGTACAGATGGCACGGCCCAGATATTGTATCCATAAGAAATATCCCATTCAACCAACTGAAATCCATTTCATCTCTAGTATAGCAAATCAAATCTAAAGGACCTTGGTGGATTGCCCAAACTAAAACAGATATGGAACACAGGTGTGAGGGGCCATCAGACTTAGTCAAAGTGCTAAATGTTGACTGAAACAAATATAAATTAGTATTACTTTGAATCTGTGCCTGACATTGCTCCTAAACTTACAAATGGGACTGAGGTTTTGGATGACACGATTCAGAAATATTGTATTAAAATATTGCTTAGGAAAACCTGGGTGACTCAGTTGGTTAAGTGTCAGATTTGGATCAGGTCATGATCTCACGGTTCATGAGTTCGAGCCCTGCATGGGGCTCTGTGCTGATAGCCCAGAACTTGGATCCTGCTTCAGATTCTGTGTTTCCCTCTCCCTCTGCCCCTCCCTTGCTTGCTATCTCTCTCTCTCTTTATTTAATTACTTTATTAAATAAAGTAATTTAATGGAGCGCCTGGGTGGCTCAGTAGGTTAAGCATCCGACTTCGGCTCAGGTCATGATCTCATGGTTCATGGGTTCAATCCTCACTTCTGGCTCTGTGATGACAGCTAGCTCAGAGTCTGGAGCCTGTTTCAGATTCTGTGTCTTTCTCTCTCTCTGACCCTCCCCTGATCACACTGTCTCTTTCTCTCTCTCAAAAATAAATAAAATATTAAAAAATTTTTAAAAGTAATTTGAAATACTGCTTAAATGTTCATAAGGATGCTTGGAAAGTCAGAATGATCCCCTGCTCCCCTAAATAAGGGAGAATACATTTTATTTTATTTATTTTTTAAGTTTACTTATTTTGAGGGAGACAGAGCATGACCAGAGATGGGCAGACAGAGAGAGATGGAGAAAGAGAATCGTAAGCAGGCTCTGCACTCTCAGGGCTGAGTCCAATGCAGTGTTTGAACTCAGTAACTATGAGATCATGACCTGAGCTGAAGTCAAGAGTTGGAGGCTTAACTGGTTAAGTCACCCAGGCTCCCAAGGGGAGAGACACCATATTTATTTTATTTATTTTTAAAAGTTAATTTATTTTTTAAATTTACATCCAAGTTAGTTAGCATATAGTTCAACAATGATTTCAGGAGTAGATTCCTTAATGCCTCTTACCCCATTTAGCCCATCCCCCCTCCCACAACCCCTCCAGGAACCCTCTGTTTGTTTTCCATATTTAAGAGTCTCTTATGTTTTGTCCCCCCCCTGCTTTTTATTATTTTTACTTTCTTTCCCTTATCTTCATCTGTTTTGTATCTTAAAGTCCTCATATGAGTGAAGTCCTATGTTATTTGTCTTTCTTTGGCTAATTTCACTTAACATAATACCTCTAGTTCCATCTATGTAGTTGCAAATGGCAAGATTTCATTCCTTTTAATTGCCAAGTAATACTCCATTGTGTGTGTGTGAGTGTGTGTGTGTGTACCACATCTTCTTTATCCATTCATCCATTGATGGACATTTGGGCTCTTGCCATACTTTGACTATTGTTGATAGTGCTGCTATAAATATAGGGGTGCATGCACCCCTTCTGAACAGCACACCTGTATCCCTTGGATAAATAACTAGTAGTGCTATTGCTGTGTCATAGGGTAGTTCTATTTTTAATTTTTTGAGAAACCTTCGTACTGTTTTCCAGAGTGGCTGCATCAGTTTGCATTCCCATCAGCAGTGCAAAAGAGATCCTCTTTCTCTGCATCTTTGCCAACATATGTTGTTGACTGAGTTGCTAATCTGACAGATGTGAGGTGGTATATCATTATGGTTTTGATTTGTATTTCACTGATAATGACTGATGTTGAGCATTTTTTCATGTGCCAGCTTGCCATCTGGATGTCTTCTTTGGAGGAGTGTCTATTCGTGTCTTTTGCCCATTTTTTTCACTGGATTATTTATTGTTTGGGTATTGAGTTTAATAAGTTCTTTATGGATTTTGGATACTAACCTTTTATTTGATATGTCATTTGCAAATATCTTATCCCATTCTGTCAGTTGCCTTTTAGTTTCATTGATTGTTTCCTTTGCTGTGCAGAAGCTTTTAATTTTGATGAGGTCCCAATAGTTCATTTTGGATTTTGTTTCCCTTGCCTCCAGAGATGTACTGAGTAAGCAGCTGCTGTGGGGGGAAAGAAACTTTAAAGGATAAGATGGTGAAATAGGATTTAAGGAAGTTTGTCAGAGCTTGTATGACTAACTTCACCAAAGCAATGGAACCTCAGTTCATA
>JAESUZ010001329.1:0-35109 GCA_017311185.1 Proteles cristata cristata | reverse complement strand
TGGGGCGCCTGGGTGGCTTAGGCGGTTAAGCGTCCGACTTTCGCTTAGGTCATGATCTCGCGGTTGGTGCGCTCGAGCCCCGCGTCGGGCTCTGTGCTGACTGCCAGCTCGGAGCCTGGAGCCTGTTTCAGTCTGTGACTCCCTCTCTCTCTGACCCTCCCCTGCTCACGCTGTCTCTCTCTCTCTTTCCTAGAAAGAAATAAAGCATTTTAAAAAAAGAAAAGAAAAAAGAAAATAATATCTTTTGTCTATATAAAATATTTTTCTAATCAGTGAACTATTCTTCCATTTAAATTTCACTGGTGGGGTGCCTGGGTGGCTCAGTTAGTTGAGCGTCCAACTCTTGGTTTCAGGTTAAGTCATAATCTCACTGTTCATGAGTTTGAGTCCCACATCAGGTTCTGTGCTGACAGTATGGTGCCTGCTTGGGATCCTCTTTTCCTCTCTCTGCCACTTCCCTACTCTCTGGCATGTTGTTTCTCTAAAATAAATACACTTTTTCAAAAAAGTTCACTAGTAGAGCATTCACACAAGGGTTTTTGTGACAGCGCCTGTGAAATCTCTTTGATAATGGCTTAAAGACACATTTGGGTTTAAATCTACCATTTTTAATGTTATATTTAAAATACTTCAGCAAGGAGTATTGTTTTCATGTTATGCAATATTAAATTGATAGTGATTTGGCTTTCTAAATTATGTTATTATAGAACATCGCTAGGATTCTTGAATAGTCTTTGGGAAAATTTCTGCACACACATTTGTATACTTTTAAAAATACACAAATTAGGAATCATACCATATACACTCTTCTTCAACTTCTTTTCACCTAGATGTTTCTTTAACATCTTTCTATATTGGTACATATACCTCTACTTTTTAAAAAGCAGCTTCCTAGTGTTCACTTGCCTTGATTTGTTTAACTCTTGTATCCCCCAACAGCTTTCTTACTGGTTTCTTAATTCTGTATGGCAAGAAGTATTCTTTTAAGGACTTGCACATATGTTTATGTTTATTATTTTAAAGATAGAGAGATTTCCCTTTTCAATTTGAGACTGATTTTTATCTGATTAGCAGCTTTCCTAAAATTACACTTAAGTTTCAACTTTTGTAAGAAGTACATCATGGTTAGTATTTCTAATAGGAAGCAAACATTCCACTTTTTTTTTTTTTTTTTGAGGAGAATCATTACATTTTAATGGTGGTTGTCTCAGGCTGGTGGGATTTCAAGTATCGGTTTCTTTCTTGTACATATGTTAATGATTGGTTGAATTTTTTTTACTGGTAACATATTTTTCCTCAATTATGAAATTATTTTCATTGTAAAAAATGGAAAGGGGATCTGAGGGCTAGATAAACTTTGAGTGAACACCTTTTGAGATAGAAGAGCTGAAATGGTGCCTGGTTGACCATCGAGAATGAAAGATTGTGTTTAGAAGCAACACTGGATGGTCCCGGGAGAGAGAATCAAAAGGTTGTCAAAATAGCTCTAATTTTATGGAAAGGAAACTGCTTCCAACACCACTTCCTAGGAGTGCTTTTCTTCTCTCTGAAAAAGATATGGGGACGCCCCCCTTCCCCCACCGTAGGTGTGGCAACGGAGCCAACAGCAGTGCCAAAACCAGAGGAAGGGTTTCAGCAGCAAACTTTCCACTTTGAAAGGGAGCAATTGCTTTGAAGTTATTTGTTATGTGGTAAATTTATGATTATAAGAATATTTGTTTAATTTGATAAACATTTTTTGATTTCTTGCTGACTCTGAGGTATACTCTGAGGGTATACCAAGAATAGCAAGACATTGTCTGTACTTTTTAAAAAATTTTTTATGTTTATTTATTATTGAGACAGAAACAGCATGAGTGAGGGACGGGCACAGAGAGAGGGGGACACCAGATCCGAAGCAGGCTCCAGGCTCTGAGCTGTCAGCACAGAGCCCGATGCAGGGCACGAACCCATAAGCTGTGAGATCATGACCTGAGCCAAAGTCGGATGCCCAACCGACTGAGCCACCCAGGTGCCCCGACATTGTCTGTACTTAAAAGATTTTTTAAATCCTGCAGGAAAGAAATGCTATTTAATTGTTATGTCTGAAAGAAACCATTTGTTTCATAACTTGGCATTCTGAGCTGTTAAAGGAGTCATGCTTTTTCTACTTACCTGTATTTTGCTTTTTTTAATGTTTATTATTTATTTTTGAGAGAGAGAGACAGAGTGTGATTTGTGGAGGGGCAGAGAGAGAGGGAGACACAAAAACTGAAGCAGGCTCCAGGCTCTGAACTGTTAGCACAGAGCCCAATGTCAGGCTTACTCAGATGTTAGGGCTTTTAAAAAAAGTTTTAAAAACAGTATACTATATTTACCATGATGCCTTTCTAACTATCGCAGTAATTAAGAACTGTCAGGGATCTAAAAGGAAATAGGATATTGTATCAAATTTACCTGAAGGAGGTGATAGCCCACTTGGAGAGAGAAACGTAGCGCGCTTTAAAAGAAGAATGAAGTGCTAATGTGACTATTACTGAATGTGTTTTCCATATAGTATATATGGTTAAAAAATGGAGGATGGAGCATTTCAGGTACAGTTTTGATGGAAAAACATCAGACTGGCCAGTAAAAGATGGTTACTATTTAGCTGGATTAGGAAAGAATGAGGTTTGAATGTAGGATGAAACAATTTATTTATGTAGTAGATTCAAGGTATGATGAAGAAATTGGTCAGATGAAGAGCTGAAATTGGATGAGTGAGGTGTGGGTAAGGTGGGGCCAGCTAATAGAGAGCCAGGAAAGGTAAATGGAGGCATTTTCATTTAAAATAGTATTCACTATATAAGTTCATGAATGGACCTGTTGTATGATGAATGTGGGCTTTTTGGAAAATTAATCTGCTAGTAAAATATAGGATGAGAACATATAATAGGGTGATAAAGGGCACCTGGATGGCTAGTTGTGTACGTGACTCTTGATTTATGCTCAGGTCACATTCTCCCTGCTTGGGATTCTCTCCTCTCTCTGCTCCTCCCCCACTCACATGAATTTCCTCTCTCTCAAAGTAAATAAATAAACTTTAAAAATATAGGGTGATGATTATGGAGTGAATCAAGCCCTTCAAGAAAATAAATGGGAGAACTCAATAACTGGTGATAGACTATAGCTTTTACTCAGTAGGCAGTGAAAAAATTTACCTAAATAATGAAGCTTATTTATTCATTCAGTGATTAAAAACTTTTCAAGTACCTGCAACCTATCATTATGCTGGTTACTATGGATAAATTGGTGATGAAGACTAGGTTCCTGCTTCTAAGGAGCTTGTAGTCTAATCAGTGTACTATAAACAAATATAATAAAAATTATGGGTCCTATAATATAAATCTCTGTAGGCAAATAGAAGTGGGTAGCTGTTTGCATTGCTATGAGGGTAAAGGGTGAAGGCCTTTCAAGAGGAGGAGCAAAAATGAAAGATGCACCAAAAAACATAGTAAGTTTTGGGAGCCTAAAGTAAGTAGTTAAAAATATATAATAGAGTAAAAGGAGATGGTGTTAGAGTAAGGGAGGTGAGGCATAAGGAAGTGGTAAGAGAAAAGACTGGAGAGACAGATGTGAATCAGATCATAGAAGTTAGAGTTTAGGCATTGTGTTACAGGCTGTTGTATGTATTACAGTGATTTTAAGAAAACAACCAACATTGAATTTTCATTTTAGAAAAAAAATCACTTTGGATATCAGTGTACATGATGGATTAGAAAAGGGAAAGTAGATGTAAAGGTACTTGTTAGGATGCTATATTAATAGCATTTTATGATTCAGATGAGAGAGGTAATGCAAGCCTGAAGTAAGGTGGTAACAATGAGAGAAGTACCAAGCGTAGTGTAGGTACTCCATAAATGTTAAATTTGCTCCCTGGGCTTATATTTAGAATTTCACTTAACTTTGCCCACTACTGTTTGGTTTTTATTTCCTTTAACAAGAATTTGAAAGTTGGTCCTCTCTGAAATAGGTACATGTAGGTGATTTTCTTGGTATTTATTTGAATCTGCTCTTATTAAAGACATTTCAAAGTTGGTTCCTATTATTATAGTACAGTTGCAAACACCTTCCTTTGTTATATATAATGTTCAAGATGAAAGTCTGCTAAAATGATATATTTTCATTTCCCCTTAAGATTGCTATTATTAAGTAATAATTGCATGCCTTTTTGAGTTAATTTTCATGTCCTTTGATAGTTCTGAAAGTTAATTTCAATTTATTTGATATGTGATTATTATATCTTTTTCTGCTTTATCACTTCCTCTTTACTATATAATACCTCTCCATATATTTGTTTTTGTTTACACTTTTTTTACTTCTCTACTTTCTAATTAGTTTATTATCTCAGACATAATTTATTAACCCCTTGACTGTTTTTCTTGTCTGTTTATCTTTGCAGCTCTTTAAAGGCAAGAACTATATCCTTTGTTACTTTTCTTCCTTTAGTATTTTCTTATTCACTTCTATTCACTATTCTATTCATCCATAGTGAATAATATAACATTGGCACTTTTATATGGGCTTTTTGTAATATATCATTGAAAAGCAGTGTTAGACTCACTGTTACAAGTAGTAAAATTGAAACGAAGAGTGACTTGTCCGTCACAGCAGGTGTGTGAAAGGAAGAAAATTGGAGCTTTAATTTGTGTCTACAGTTTTGTACTGAATGAGCTATCTTAGCTCTGTTCTCCATTCCACCCCATGAATTATATTTTGTTAAATCCCCTCATTGGTTTCTTGCTGTTGTTCGTGCTGTTTTTCTTTTTTTTTTTTTTTTGAAATGTAACAGTCTTGTAGTCTCGTGAACGCATTTTTAAATATTATTCAGCTATTTTATAACTTCCAACATGATCTAAACTTAGTATTTAACGTAAGTTTCTAGTGATAAAGATTTGTTGATTGATTCTTAACTGTTTATTTTTTAAGTATTAAAGTAATAACTCACTTCTGTTAATTTTTATGTAGATTATGTTGGAGAAAGTTTCTTTTCTGGTAGTAAACTTCTGAATTACACAGATATCAGAGATGAAAATGTTGGTCAAGGTCATATTTCATGAAATGCCTCAGTGAGTATACAGCCTAAGCTATGTACCCTTTCTTAAGAAAACAAAAGTCAGTAAAACTGGGGGTTTTTTTGTTTTTCCCTTTTCTAGCACTGTACTACCTATGTCTTTTTAAACACCGAGTGTCAATAATTCCAGAGAACAAAATGGAGATTTAAACTAAAGTATCCAAAGTGAAGCTTTAACTTTGCTTCGTCCACCATAATCTTGTGTACAATTTTCTCCCTTTGTCTTTAGTCCTTTATTAAAGTTTTAATACTTCAGAGCGTAAGTTTCCTGAACAGAAGTATTATTGTGCAGTTTTGTTGACCAGCAGTGGTTCTATAAGGTTTTATCCTACTTGGTCTTTTTAACATTAGAGAGAAATATACTCACTAAAATAATTTGTGAAGTATAAAATAGCTAATCAACCTTTTTAGGGAATTTCATACATTTATTTTTAGGAATAAAAGTTCAGAAGGACCTATATAATTGTAGGGCAAGTGTCAGTAACCTATAGCATATTAACCACATGGTGGCACATGAACCTAATATTTGTTGAAATGTACCTATTAAGGAGCCTTGCTCATAATTAAAGCATATATGAGGTTTGATGTCATTATTTTCCTACTTCTCTGCCTTTTATCACAAATTATATATTTATTATTTAATAAAGTTCTAGTATTATTTCTATACTTGTATTCACTGGCATAAAAATGATTATTCATCTGAATAAGAATAGGCCACCAGAAATCATAATGTACTCTAAGAGTCTCATGCTCTATCGACTGAGCTATCTAGGCAGTTATTCATAATGTACTCTAGAGAAACTGTTTTAATTTTACAATTTCTTTGTAGATTATAAAAGTCTCCTATTAAGTGTTTGATGGGATGGTTGATACCAACTAAAAAGAGCAAATGGTTTAAGCCTGTTCCTTTTTCCACATCACCTGCCAACCACCCTTTTTAGGATGTAACTATAGGCAAGCCACGTATGCAAGCCTCACTTCCCTCAAGAACATAAGAAGATAGTAGTACCTATCTTACACAGGAGATAATCCACGTAAAGCCCACCGCCTAGCACATAGTAAATGCTCAAATGTTAGCTGCTAATTTTGTTTCCATAACTGTCATTAATATTTGGTTTATTTTTCTGATACCAGTATAGACATAAGTTTTTTAGAATTTCGGAGGAGTCATGAAGTCCTGATCTTTAGGAGATTAAGCTTGACATATGACAGATCGGAAGACGGCTAAAAAACATTTAGGGGCCAGAGACAGTAATCTCAGCTAGAATGCAGAAGAGACATTTGAGGCTTGAATTCTTGGAGAGATCAGTTATAATCAAGAGTGAATAATCCTAGATATTGATAATCACTTTTAATGATATTAGCATGCATTTGACTATGAACCACTGACCTTAATTCAAGGATTTTTTTTTCTTACATAATACATACAACTTTAGTAGTTGTCTATGTTATAGCCAGCTGATACCTCTGTAGTATTTAAAATGAAGAGGTGCTTCTAGTGTCCCTCCAAACTATAAAATAAATACTTGGTAATAGACTGACCAGGCTTTATTTAAAGTGCTGTTGTGTTTCTTATATTGATTATATCATGTTATAACACAATAAAAATTATTATATAGCCAAGGTTACCAAGTATTTTAGGGAAACCATTTCGGTTAAAGGGACTTTGGTACCAGTGATGCCCCTAAGTAGGAACCTCCCTAACCCTGGCAAAATGTCTTACAAATCACTGCTCATAGAAATATCAGTATCTTTGAGGCTACCTCACCATCAGAATTGGGTATGGAATGCAAGATTCCATTGGGGAGGATGTGGGGTAGACTTCAGGAAGTCTCTCCTTTTGAATCACTAGAAATAATCTGCTACTCAAGATCATAGAAATTCTGAGATTTAAAATACCAGGTTTGTATGTAGTAAATGTTCACTGATGAAATGAATTGACAGGAACTGTTTTGGCTTTGTAGGCAAAAGATATGTCTGTGTTCTCTAGATTAGAAGCTAGTAGTAGTACTAGCCTATGAGGGTAGGGATTGTGTCAGGGAATCTTCATCACTATATTCATAGCAACTGACATAATGCCTAGCACATTAAAGTATTCATTAAAAATGCGACAAGTGGGGGCGCCTGAGTGGCTTAGTCAGTTAGGCGTCCAACTTTTGCTTAGGTCATGATCTCGTGGCTCGTGGGTTCGAGCCCCGCGTCGGTCTCTGTGCTGACTGCCAGCTCAGAGGCTGGAGCCTGTTTCAGTCTGTGACTCCCTCTCTCTCTGACACTCCCCTGCTCGCTCTCTCTCTCTCTCTCTCTGTCTCTCCTAGAAATAAATAAAACATTAAAAAAATTTTTTTTAAAAATGTGACAAGTGAACAAATGAATTTTTGTCCTAAGATTACAAGTGGGCTGTTATAAGGCAATGGTTGACATGCCTTTAAAATAGCAGTTGTTTTTTTGAGGGGGCTGGGGGGGGCTGGGTGGCTCAGTCAGTTAAGCATCCGACTTCAACTCAGGTCATGATCTCACAGTTCCTGGGTTCGAGCCCCGCATCGGGCTCAGTGCTGCCAGCTAGCTCAGAGCCTGGAGCCTGCTTCCAATTCTGTGTCTCCCTCTCTCTCTGACCCTTCCTGCTTGCTCGCTCGCTCGCTTTCACCCTCGCTCTCTGTTTCTCTCTCTCTCATAAAAAAAACATTTAAAAGAAATTTTTAAATAACAGTTTTTCAAACAGAGAGGCAAACCATAAGAGATTCTTAAATACAGAGAACAAACTGAGGGCTGATGGTGGGGAGGGGGAGAGGGAGAAATGGGTGATGGGCATTGAGGAGGGCACTTGTTGGGATGAGCACTGGGTGTTGTATAAAAGCGATGAATCATGGGAATCTACCCCCGAAGCCAAAAGCACATCATATATGCTGTATGTTAGCTAACTTGACAGTAAATTATATTTAAAAATAAATAAACTAGCAGTTTTTCTTGTGTGTAGTTCTTGGACTAGCATCTGAATAGATTCTGAATAGCACCAGAATCACCTGGTAGCTTGATAGAACTCCAGTCTTGGCTTCGTCTAAGACCTACTGAATCAATTTCTGAGAGTGGGCACTGGGAATCTGTATTTTTAACAAGGTCCACCACTGTTGTGTGGGCAGAAGGTATATATTAGCATGATTTGCCTTTATAGTTATCAGCTAAACCTTCCAATTAAGAATAATTATAAGCAATATCTAACATTTATTATTTTTTATGCCAGTCACTATACTAAGGCTTTTATTAGTATTGAATCATTTAATTCTTATAGGTACCTTACAAAACTGGTATAATTTGTTTCTGTCTTACAGATGATGAAATTATAACAGAGGTGATAGTACCTGCATTTGATCTCAGTGTCTACAGACACCATACTACTGTGCTGACATTAATATGTTACATGATTAAGCTTGTAGAAGTAGACTAAGGCACTCTTCTTTGATATGACTTCACACTCCTTTTTTTTATTTCCAACTTTCTTTTTTATTGAGATATAATTGACATATAATAGTTCCAGGTGTACAACATAATGATTCAGTACACATACATATATATTGCTAAGTGATAACCACAGTAAGTATATAGTTAACATCCATCACCACACATAGTTACAGATTTTTTTTCTTGTAATAAGAACTTTTAAGGTCAACTCTCTTAGCAACTTTCAAATACACAGTACAGTATTAACTCTAGTTGCCATGCTGTACATTACATCACTAGAACTTACTCATCTTACCTTTTGACAAACATCTTCTCATTTCACACATACCCTCAGTTCCTGGCAACCAGAACTCTACTCTGTTTCTATGAATTCAGCTTTTTAGATTCCATATATAAGTGAAATCATAGGTATTAGTCTTTCTCAGTCTGACTTCCTTCACTTAGCCTAATGCCCTCAAGTTCCCTCCATGTACTGCATTGACAGGATTTCCTTATTTTTATGGCCAAATAATACTCCATTGTGTATATGTACCATATTTTAATTATCTTTTCATCCATCAGTAGATACTTAGGTTGTTTCCATGCCTTGGCTATTGTAAATAATGCTGTGATCAAGGTCGGGGTTCAGGTATCTTGGTATTTTCCTTTCCTTCTGATAAATATCCAGAAGTGAAATTGCTAGATCATATGGTAGTTTTATTTGTAATTTTTTGTGGAACCTCCATGCTCTTTTCCACAGTGGTTGTACCAACTTGCATTTCCACCATCTAAGCACAAGCATTCCCTTTTCTTCACATCCTCATACTTCTTGATCAGTTCTATGGGTTTATGAAAAAGCATTTTCAGTGTTAATCAAGGTGTGTAATATTGGAGAGTATACATTTCACCCCTCAGTTACTGCAAAAATCCTAGGGTGGTAAAGCTGAGCCTAGTCCTCCTTAAGTATTTTGATTGCTGAACTTACTTATCTCTAGCCCTGAGTCAGCACAGCATAGTCGCTGAGAACAGGAGTCCTTGGGAAAGACTACTTTGGTTTGAATCTTGACCTTTGTCAAGACTTGACTTCTCTGTGTCTCAGTTTCTTGATCTGTAATTCTGAGATATTTATGTCTATTATTCTTCAAAAATCTCATCTTCATTTTATTTTCATCTCCTTCTGAGATGGTTATTAGTAAATGCCTACCCTTGTTCTTTAGCTTCCATATCTTACAGCTTTTCTTTTGCATTTTTATTTTGTATTTTGTTATCCTTTCCTACTGACTTCTTGAAGAGTGCCTCATTCTGATCTCCTAACTCACTAGGTTAATAAATATATAATGTATATTTATATAAGTTATATATTTGTGTAAGTACATATATATATATACACACCTAGATACCTATACCTTATTTATATATATATTTTTATATTTATATAAGTATATATATATACACACACATGCACACACACATATATGTGTGTTATATATATATACCTCTTCTACTTTTTATACTATCCATTGAGTTATTTTATTTCAGTGATAATTTTTTATTCCTAATATTTCACTTTGGCTCTTTTTAGATAGTTTTTGTTTGAATATCCTATTGGCAATACCTTTCCTTAAGTATACTTTCATGGTTATTTTGAATTATTGGTACATTTTTTCAATAACCCTGTTTCAAGTGGCATATGCCAGTTTTTTGTCACTCCAGGGATTGTGTGTGTGTGTGTGTGTGTGTGTGTGCGCCTGCATGCGCCTGTAAGTTCTGGAATTCATGTTTCATTTTCCTTTCTGCAGTTTCTGTGGGTTAATTGTAATGGGAGGGAGTCAGCAGCCCATGCTGATTCATGATCTTAGCAATCACCAGTTATATGGTGATGGTAATAGTATGTACTTCATAGTTATTATGAAAATTAAATTAGATATTCCCATGTGATGTTCTTAGGACAGTATTAGTATGCAATTATGCATTCAGTTTAGCTTATAAAAACCTATAGAGAGGTAAGTTGTATTCAGATCCTAGCTTTAGAAAACTGTTTTCATATGCTAAAATATAGAGTAAAAAGGATAATAAAAAGATAATGACCCATCTTTCAGACTTTGGGCTGCCCCAGAATTCTGTCACATTTTCTAGTGTTTTCTGTCTCCATTATTACAAAATAAATAAGAAAAACATGGTTAATTTATAATTTTTTCCTATTTTGAACCAGAAAAATATAATGGATACTCCTACCCATCACCTAGATTTAGTAATTGTTAATATTTTACCACTTTTACCTCCTCTATTTTCTGAAATATTTTAAATTATATATATTTTTAAGTATATAGGGGCACCTGGGTGGCTTAGTCAGTTAAACGTCTGACTCTTGATCTCAGCTAAGGTCATAATCTTATGGTTCATGAAATTGAGCCCCAAATGCTTGGGATTTTCTCTCCCCCTCTCTCCCTCTCCAGCTATGCTCATGCATGCACAGACTCTCTCTCTCTCTCTCAAATAAATATTTTTAAAGATGTGTTTTAAAAATAATTTAAATTATAAGATTTTGATGTTTCACTTATTTCACTTATAAACAAATCTCTAAAATATAAAGACATTTCTTATATAACCACTATACCATAAAATTAATTCTTAATTTCTTAACATCACCTAATACCGCATCTGTATTCAAAGTACTCCAGTTGTCTGGATAATGTCTTTTATAGCTCCTTTGTTCAAATCAAGATCTATACAAGGTACACACATTATATTTGATTGTTGTCTCTTGTTATTCTGTTTTTAATTTAGTGTAGTCCTATCCTCTCCCTTCATTCTAGATTTATTTCCTGGTGTGTTTAAACTTCTATCTCTTATATATTCTGTAAACTGGAAATTAGACCCAAATGCTTGATTAAATTCACGGCAGATATTTCTGGCAAGAATGTTTTCAAGATGATGTGTAAAAAGAGATTAATGTTTTTGAAAAACATAGGATGAGGCAGAGTGTGAAGCAAAAGGAGTACTGCATATCAAGTGCTTTTGTGCTATGTTCCTTTAAATACATTATCTCAGTGGAGTGCCTGGATGGCTCAGTTGGTTGAGCATCCAACTCTTGATTTTTGGCTCAGGTCATAATCCCAGGGTCGTGGGATTGAGCCCTGTGTTGGGCCCCACGCTGAGTGTGGAGGCTGCTTTAAAGATTCTGTCTCTCCTCCATTCATTCTCTCTCGCTCTAAAATAAAATAAATAAAATTGAGGCACCTGGGTGGCTCAGTCAATTGAACGTCGGACTTCGGCTCAGGTCATGATCCCGTGGTTCATGACTTTGAGCCCCATCAGGCTTACTTGAGGTCAGCACAGAGCCTGCTTCAGATCCTCTGTTCCCCCTCTTTCTCTGCCTCTCCCCCACTTGTGCTCTTTCTCTCCCAAATAATAAATGTTTAAAAAATAAATTAGGGGCACCTGGGTGGCTCAGTCTGTTAAACGTCTGACTTCGGCTCAGGTCATGATCTCAGGGTTAGTGGGTTCGAGCCCTGCATCGGGCTCTGTCCTGCCAGCTAGCTCAGAGCCTGGAGCCTGCTTCAGATTCTGTGTCTCCCTCTCTCTCTGACTCTCCCCTGCTCACGCTGTCTCCCTCTCTCTCTCTCTCTCTATCTCTCTCAGAAATAAATAAATTTTAAAAAAACATTTAAAATTTTTAAAAAGTTTTAAATAAAATAAATACAATATATATACATTCACAGAACAGGCAATAATTTATTGGTCCTTCTATGACAGCCATATATCCAGGATTTTCTAGGACAATTCTGATACCAAATAATTTGTCCTGTCAGACATCTCCTGAATTTTTCATTAGAAAAACTTGGATAAAGTGTAAAACCTGTTTCTCTGTACAGTAACATATTGTTTGTTTTTTAAAGTTGAGGTCTGCTTTAGACCTTTAGAAAAAGTGTTGGAAGTAAGAGAAAGTAGTAAATAACACCAGTAGAATTCTTCCAGTTAGCTACCAAGAGAAGAAAGTATTTTGGTGAAGAGAGGGATTAAAGTCTGTCAGATATTGCTGGTCGATGGATAGGATCAGGTCTCAGAACTGACCATCAGATTTAGCAGCTCAAAGGTCATTGGTAAATCAGGCACTGTGCTTAAGCACTTCATGTGTAATATTTAATCTCACAGTAGATCCTGTGAAGTAGATAGTTATTAGGCCCATTTTACAGACCAGGAGACTGAGATTCAGAGAGATAACTTGCTCAAAGACATAGGGCCAGTAAGTTAGAGCTAGGAACTCTAGATCTCCACTGTCCAGTTGAAGAGCCACTGGCTACACATGGTTATTTATGTTCATATTTCAAGAAATTAAACTAAAAGTTAAGTTCCTCAGTTGCACTAGTAATATTTCAGGTGCTCAGAAGCCACATGTGGCTAGTAGCTACCATAATGGACAGCATGGACAGAACATTTCCAACATTGCCCAGAGTTCTATTGGATAGCAGTATTCTAGAACCTGAGATCTTAACCACTACACATAAAGTCTTGCAGTTTACAAAGTTATATATATATGTAAGTAATTTAAACCCAGCCATTAAATTTTCCTCTGAAATTCAAAAGGCTGACACAGGTCTTCTTTTTATGAAATCTATTATTCCAGCAAAAATTATTTTGGTGTTTATATGTCTAAGAGTCTGGTCATGAAATTGTCTGTTGTAGGGAGAAACCTGGAAAGCAAAGCTATATATCCTTTCACTTTTTCCACTTTTCATTTACGAGAGTTCAGAAGGACATAACTAACATGTTGGAGTGATCAGTGATCCTGAATTTATATAAGGTACTTGAGTGCCACAGTATCTGTATATTAATATCCTAAAGTATGTTACTTGAATGGTTAGGTTGACTGATTCAAAATATGTATGCCTCATAACATTCTGGGATATAGGATCAGTGGAAAATTTAGGCTGTGATACTTTTAGGGGAATTAAGTAGGTGAATGCATTCTTCTATCTCTTCAGTTACTGATGTTTTCATGACCAGGATGTTTACATTGTATTCAATACTTTGGACCCTTAAAGGAATGTAATTTGCATGAGAAATTTGGTCAATATAAGAATCACTAGATGATATTATTTATATACTTTACTTTTACTATTTTCTATTTCTTCCTTTAATAAAATGTAATTTGAACTGCTAAATACCTGCTTTCATTTTTATTTCATGTGTCTTCCTTCTATCTATATCCTTTTTATAGCATAGCTATAGTTAGAGGATGTTAACAGTGTTTATGAAATAAAGAGATAATATGAACTCCACATTGTATAGCATGAGAATCAAGTTCCATTTCAGGCTTTATTTTTGGAAAAATGCAACCTCTAGAAAGTCACTGTTGCCCTGTAAAATCTGGAATGACACTTTCCTCACATTGAATGGCATGTGGCTTACGTACTAATTATAATGGATAACCAGTTTTTGTTTTGTTTTGTTTTACAAATAGTTTATTGTCAAATTAGTTTCCACATAACACCCAGTGCTCATCCCCACAAGTGCCCTCCTCCATCCCCATCCCCCCTCCCCCCTACATCCATCAGTTCTCAGTTTTTGTCAGCATTCAAGAGTCTCTCATGCTTTGCCTCTCTCCCTTTCCCCCACCATTTCCCCCCTTCTTCTCCCCCTTGTTCCTCCGTCAAGTTCCTCCCAATCCTCCTATATGTGCAAACGTATGATATTTGTCCTTCTCTGCCTGACTTATTTCGCTCAGCATAACACCCTCAAGGTCCATCCATGCTGCTACACATGGCCAGATTTCATTGTTTCTCATTGCTGTGTAGTATTCCATGGTATAGATAAACCACATCTTCTGGATCCATTCATCTGTTGATGGACACTTAGGCTCTTTCCATGTTTTAGCTATTGTGGAGAGTGCTGCTATGAACATTGGGGTACATGTGCTCCTATGCGTCAACATTTCTGTATCCCTTGGGTAAATTCCTAGCAGTGCTATTGCTGGGTCCTAGGGGAGTTCTATTGTTAGTTTTTTGAGGAACCTCCACACTGTTTTCCAGAGGGGCTGTACCAGTTTACATTCCCACCAACAGTGTAGGAGGGTGCCCATTTCTCCACATCCTCGCCAGCATCTAGAGTCCTCTGATTTGCTCATTTTAGCCACTCTGACTGGTGTGAGGTGGTATCTGAGTGTCGTTTTGATTTGTATTTCCCTGATGAGTAGGGATGCTGAGCATCGTTTCATATGTTTGTTGGCCATCTGGATGTCCTCTTTGGAAAAGTGTCTTTCATATCTTCTGCCCATTTCTTTACTGGGTTGTTTGTTTTTTGGGTGTGGAGTTTGGTGAGTTCCTTATAGATTCTGGATATCAACCCTTTATCTGATATGTCGTTTGCAACTATCTTTTCCCATTCCGTTGGTTGCCTATTAGTTTTGTGAGTTGTTTCCTTTGCCGTGCAGAAGCTTTTAATCTTGATGAGGTCCCATTGGTTTATTTTTACTCTTGATTCCTTTGCTTTGGGGGATGTGTCAAGTAAGAGGTTGCTGTGGTGGAGGTCAAGGAGGTTGTTTCCTGCTTTCTCATCTAGGGTTTTGATGGTTTCGTGTCTCACATTCAGGTCCTTTTTGCATTTTGAGTTTATTTTTGTGTATGGTGTGAGAAAATGATCTAGTTTCATTTTTCTGCATATTGCTATCCAGTTCTCCCAACACCATCTGTTAAAGAGGCTGTCTTTTTTTCCATTGGATATTCTTTCCTGCCTTGTCAAATATCAGTTGGCTGTATACTTTTGGGTCCACTTCTGAGTTCTCAATTCTGTTCCATTAGTCTATGTGTCTGTTTTTGTGCCAATACCATACTGTCTTGATGATGACAGCTTTGTAGTAGAGGTTAAGGTCTGGGATGGTGATACCTCCCGATTTGGTTTTATTTTTCAGTATTAACTTTGGCTATTCGGGGTCTTTCATGGTTCCATACAAATTTTAGGATAGTTTGCTCTAACTTTGAGAAGTAAGCTGGTGCAATTTTGATTGGAATTGCGTTGAATGTGTAGATAGCTTTGGGTAGTAACGACATCTTAACTATATTTATTCTTCCTATCCGTGAGCATGGGATGTTTTTCCATTTCTTTGTGTCTTCTTCAATTTCCTTCATAAGTTTTCTGTAGTTTTCATCATACGGATCTTTTGTATCCTTGGTTAGGTTTATTCCTAGGTATTTTATGGTTTTTTGTGCAATTGTGAATGGGATCAGCTTCTTGATTTCTCTTTCTGTTGCTTCATGTTTGGTGTATAGAAATGCAACCAATTTCTGTACGTTGATTTTCTACCCTGCAACTTGGCTAAATTCCTGGATCAGTTCTAGTGGGCTTCTGGTGGAGTCTGTCGGGTTTTCTATGTAGAGTATCATGTTGTCTGCAAAAAGTGATAGTTTGACTTCCTCTTTGCCAATTCTGATGCCCTTTATTTCCTTTTGTTGTCTGATGGCTGATGCTAGGACTTCCAGCAATATGTTAAACAGCAGTGGTGAAAGTGGACATCCCTGTCGTGTTCCTGATCTCAAGGGGAAAGCTCTCAGTTTTT
Source organism: Proteles cristata cristata (assembly GCA_017311185.1). Lineage (NCBI taxonomy): Eukaryota > Metazoa > Chordata > Mammalia > Carnivora > Hyaenidae > Proteles > Proteles cristata. The sequence continues at coordinate 19,027 of JAESUZ010001329.1, read as the reverse complement.
CCCTGTTGAGGATGTTGTTAGCTGAAGGCTTCTCATAGATGGCTTTATGATGTTTAAGTAAGTTCCTTCTATCCCAACTTTCTCGAGGGTCTTTATTAAGAAGGGATGCTGTATTTTGTCAAATGCTTTTTCTGCATCTGTTGACAGGATCATATGGTTTTTATCTTTTCTTTTGTTGATGTGATGTATCACATTGATTGATTTGCGAATGTTGAACCAGCCCTGTAACCCAGGAATGAATCCCACTTGATCTTGGTGGATAATTCTTTTTATGTGCTGTTGAATTCGATTTGCAAGTATCTTGTTGAGAATTTTTGCATCCGTATTCATCAAGGATATTGGCCTGTAGTTCTCTTTTTTTTGCTGGGTCTCTGTCTGGCTTGGGAATCAGAGTGATGCTGGCTTCATAAAATGAATCCGGGAGTTTTCCTTCACTTTCTGTTTTTTGGAATAGCTTGAGAAGAATGGGTATTAATTTTGTTTTAAACGTCTGGTAGAATTCCCTGGGGAAGCCGTCTGGTCCTGGGCTCTTATTTGTTGGGAGATTTTTGATCACTGATTCGATTTCCTCACTAGTTATGGGTCTGTTCAGATTTCCTACCTCTTCCTGTGTGAATTTTGGTAGTGGATATGCGTTTAGGAATTTGTCCATTTCTTCTAAGGTGTCCAATTTGTTGGCATATAGTTTTTCATAGTATTCCCTGATAATTTCCTGTATTTATGAGGAGTTGGTTGTAATAATTCCATTTTCATTCATGATTTTGTCTATTTGGGTGCTCTCTCTTTTCTTTTTGAGAAGCCTGGCTAGAGGTTTGTCAATTTTGTTTATTTTTTCAAAAACCAACTCTTGGTTTCATTGATCTGTTCAGTTAATTCTTTGGTCTCTATGTTGTTTATTTCTGCTCTGATTTTTACAATTTCTCTTCTTCTACTGGGTTTAGGGCGTTTGTTGCTCTGCCTCTAGTTCTTTTAGGCGAGCTGTTAGATTTTGGACTTGCGCTTTTTCTAGTTTCTTGAAATAGGCCTTGAGTGCAATGTACTTTCCTCTTAAGACTGCCTTTGCCGCATGGATAACCAGTTTAAAAGGCTAAATACTAAATATACTATTTAGTTCTTTGAATGTTAAATTGAGTAGAAACCATTCTTATCAAGGGAGACTGGGTCTTTACCTTCCACCAAAGTCAGTTTGGCAGGCTTGCCTTTTCCTTACTTGTAAGTGACAAGTAGTTGTCACTATCTTATTTATACCTACAATTTGGGAATCTGGATATGTTTACAAATGCTTTTTGGCAAAAGTTATGTACTCTTGACCTAAAAATCTCATATGAGGTAGTATGTGAACTTTATTCAGTAGCTCCCTAGTTACTTATCAAGTATGTTGCTTTTTTTTTTCCAGTGTAGTTTGGAAAAAAACAGACTTCAAATTTGAAAGTAGAAACATTTTTTTAAAACCATGAATATTAAGTTTCTTTACTAAAAATCTAGACTTATTGAAGTAATAAAAGGAATTTTTTCATAGCTTTTTGAGTGGGTCCTGTGGCACTTACGTGTTCCAGTGGCATTTTATTTCCATATATTATAAAACTCAAATTCAAAGTGATAGCAAGCAAAATATTTTGAAACATGGCAAACCCCCACCCCCACCCTCAGGCAAAGACTTGATTGTTTTTAAAATTTTTATTTTCAAGGTTGAATTTCAGAATTGATTAGATGGGAATTTTTGTCAGCTTGCCAAATACTTTAAACTTCTAAATAAGTTAACTTAAACTTTTAATTTATCACCAATTTTGTTTTGTTAATTAAACTAGTCATTTTTAAAGCTTAAACTAACTTAGCTGTTAGCTAGAATATAGGTCATGCTTTTTCCCAGCTTTAAGCTTTTTCACTTATTTAAAGAAAAATAAAGTTTAGACAAAGAAAAGGTACACATTTGGATATAATTTAAACCTCATTTTCATGACTGTTGGCCTAGTGATTATAGATTCTATTCCAGTATTGTTTTCAATAATAGTGTTGCTATAGCAACTAATAAATGCATGCTTCAAAGGAAAGAAACAAAAATCCCTCTACCAGTTGTGTTGTACATTGGGATGAAATTTTTCTTTATTAACTTGTATGATTTGTTATAGACTTACAAAACTGTTTTTTTCCAAAGAAATATTATGAGAATTCTGTTACATGATTTTCCTTTGCTGTTTTAATCTCATCATCTGTTTCTTGTATTGATAGTATGCCACAATTAATTTATAAAGGGAAAGATATAGAAACAGTTTATATCAGAAATTCTGTATCTTTCTCTTATTTGTGTCTCACATAGCATTCTAAAGATGTTTGCTGTCGTGCTTTTGCCTTGTGCCCTCGTGAGCTGTGTAAAATGAATCTTGTTCCTATAAAAGTCAGTTAACTTAACCTGTAGTGTCTTTTCTTTGTTACAGTGAAGATTGTTGTAAACATTAAGTTCTTGAGTATTATCAGCATAGTTATTGTATGAACCAAGTGGCTGAAATACACTAAAATTTGTCTAGTAATGTATTTCATTGCAGATTTGGTCATAACACTGGATGTAGCCTAAATGTCTTAATAAACCCTTAAGGAGGAAAATAATTAAATAGATTACAAGGTGTATCTATATAATTTATAACTACCTTCCAGCCATTAAAAATGATGGTTTGAATTTGATGTAAAATGATGTCCACGGAAAGAGAATAATTCAGAAATGTGTTTTCAAAACTGTAGTACAATTCCATTTTTGTGTGAAAGCATGTGTGTTAGTGTGAGTTTAAAGCGTAAATGTGCGGAGAAATATATGACAGATGTTACCATTGGGTATTTCTAGGTTGGGATATTAGCATTGTTTCTGTAAATTTTTTTAATTCTTTGAAAAGAAGGAAGTGTTGTAGCCAAGAGAAGCAATATGAATGTTTTCTTTGTTTTTTTTATTTTTGTTTTTGTTTTTTTTTTGGGTTGATGTTCTGAGGTTGCTAATATTTTCGGGGAAAGGCCCAAAATTTTTTAGTAATACAAAACAATGTCACATGCACTTCTCTTCTCACTTCCTGGCATTTCATTTGGCTGTGAGTCAAAAGGAAAGTTAATGCATGGACAGAAGCTGAGCCTTTACCATAATCTGACCTTAATAAAGCAATCATGTTTGACTTGATAGGATAGATCTTAAAACTGGAATTGGTGGGGAGAAGACTAATGTTTTGGAAATGGGGTTTCCTAGGATGAATATGTCCAGAAGATGAAAATGATAAAGTAGTTCATGTCAGCTTTAGTCTAAGCATGAACTGGCCTGTAACAGATTTGTTTCTGAAAATTGTGTTTGCTTCAGTTTTTATATTTCCTTTTATTAAAAAATTAATATATGCTTTAAAAAAACATCAGAAAGTACAAAACTGTTAAAAAGTGGGGGGAAGTAGACATACTTGGGTTTCTCCACTGTTGGAATCCTTCAGTCTTTTTTTACATAAGAGAACAGATCTGGGAAATGGAGGAACTGACTATTCCCCAAGAGAATATTTCATTCTTGGGGTGCCTAGGTGGCTCAGTAGGTAAAGTGTGCCACTCTTGATTTCAACTGGGTGTGGAGCCTGCTTAAGATTCTGTCTCTTCCTCCCCCACCCCCCACTTTTTTCAAAAGAAAAAAAAAAGGTCATTCTTTAGAATGTGATAAAATGATCACTGGATAGAAGTCAGTAAATTCAGCTTTTGGTCCCAGCCAGTTTTAGTTGTGTAACTGGAATAAGTTACTTTGCTTCTCTCAACCAGTTCAAGTTGGTAAGTTTGGACTTTGAAATTATAGGATTATTGGACTGACTTGATAAAACCTAATAGTGCAGACATTTTTATTAAAAGGGTATAAATGAGAGTGTGTGTGTGCACATGTACATTGCATATATGCATCTCTGGAAAAGCTTTCTCTCTGAGTATAAAAAAGTAAATGTATTAATTGTATTAATTGCAAAATAAGCAATGCACTTAATTGACATAGGATTTGGTTCCAAAGAATTGGGTGTTTCATCTGTTCTTGCTATTGTCATATCATCCTGTTAGACATGTGAGGAGAGGATTTCATTCATGTTTAACTGATAGTCATTGCTAGACTAAATTATTCATTATTACAGAGAATCAGTGGCACAGTTGAAAATAAATTCAGTTCCTAGCACACACTCCTCTTGGTCTTTCCCTTAGGTTTCTTTCTTAGAGAAATGAAGTTATTTTTGATATGGTGAAGAACATCATTTCTTGCTTGACAGAATTAAATTAGGGACTATCCATAGAACATTTCTACCTTGTAATTTATTTGGTATTTTGTAGAATGGTTGACTTTCCTAATTGTATTTGTCATGGTCACTTACTAAAATGTTTAGTGTTATCTGGTTTTATTATGTACCTCTCTCTTCAGTCATGGTTGGGGGTGAGCATGGGAGACCTACATCTAAGGAAGCATTATCTTTTTAATAGAATGTAATCACATTGGCCTATCTCCCTGCCTGCTTGGTCATTAACTGAACTTTGCAGATCTATCTAGTGATAAAAACCTGTTTTATATGACAGAGGCCTGGGCAATCAGCTTTGATAACAGGTGTAAGAGAGAAATGTTTAGTTAGCATTTCAGAAGAATTGAACCTGTTAGCATCTGTGTATTCTGCTTAGGCCTTCTTGAGCTCTCTCATTTGTGTAATCTTTCAATGTTTTTACTTTTCAACAAAAGAAATAGCACATCATGTCAAAATGAATTAAAAAGTATCAATTACAGCTGTATTCGTTAAGGAACTCAGTTCCTTTTATTTCATGGAATGATGAAGTTATTTCAGGTGTTATGGGGGTAGTAAGATTAAGACCTGTTTACATGATACCAAATATTTAGAATATTTGGAAATAGTGTTAGCATTTGCTATGTACAGAAAAAACTTAGGGCCTCATGATTTGAATTTTTCATCTTGAGTTATTGAGCAAACATTTGAGTTCCTACCATGTGTTGGACCTTATACTCTCGGGGTGGATGGAGATGTAAAGACAGAATTATTTTCAAGCATAGGCTTTATCTATGCTGAAATTTAGGAAGGCATTAAGCAATACTAGATGTAGATTACATTTAATGTACTGTATACCTCTACAACCTTTCCTTTGCCCTATAATTATTTATGTTCCTTCACTAGATTAACACTCAATTTGGAAAGTGTGTTCTAAGAGAACTTGCTGTTAGAAGCTATGAAAAATCCTTTTGTAAAGTGAATTAATTTGCCTTTTATATATCCAGGTTTTCATCTGTGATTTCTTAATAAACAACTTGTGAGTATTTAAATTTTTTATTAGCAAGTAACATGTCTATGGTTCACTTTAACCTCTTCCTCGGTCTCTCCTTGTGCCTCTCTTGTAATTACACAGGAGTTTGGTTGTTCTTACTAGTATATAAATGATCCCAGTTTTTAAGCTTTTAATTTTTTTAACCTTAAAAGACTGACTTAAGACACTATGACTTAAAAAAACGACACCATTATAATAAACTGATAAACAATGTATATCAGTTTAAATTTGACCCGTGGGTCTTTTCAATGTAATTTATATTTGACCTTTGTACAATTGAAATATAAGGGCTATATGTTCTAGTTAAACTGTCCTGTAGCTGTTTAGATTAATTTAGGTTTGGTTTTGGTAGTATAGTGGTTGGTAGCCAAAGTGATTGTGAAAATAAAGTTGTTAAGTATGTATAAACAAGAGTAGCTATGATTTTTAGCACGCACATCCAATATAATCTTTTATTTAAACAGATTTATATTAGAATTTATTATCAGCTCGGAACAAAGTACAAAACATGGGGCACTTGGCTGGCTCAGTTGGTGGAGCATGCGACTCTTGATCTCAGGGTTGTGAGTTCAAGCCCCACACTGGATGTAGACATTACTTAAAAAATAAAATCTTGAAAAGCAAAGTACAAAACAATACATATGAAAAAATTAGGAAAAATTTAGAGGAAAAAAACTTTGAAGCTGAAAAGTAGTCATTTAAAAAATTGAACCCCTAAAACATGTTTATATAAACAGTTATATAGGAAGTTCTCACATAAGAGGCTGGTGTTGCAGTACTCTGACTGTTTTATAAGTAATTTATATCAAATATATCAGAAATATGTATAACAGCCAGTGTCTAGTTTCTAGTTTGACAGTAGACCAAAGAACTATTGAGATAGGATCCATAGAGAAAAAATAATTCTCTGTTATTTCAACCCCTCTAAACAGGACACCATACTTGCAGAACTTCTTCAAATACACAAAGAACACATCGTAGGGTATCATGAGCATGATTCTCTTTTGGACCACAAAGAAGAAGAAGAGTTGACTGAAGAAGAACGAAAAGCAGCTTGGGCTGAGTATGAAGCAGAGAAGAAGGTAGTTCATTCAAAATGCTTTTTGGTTTTTGTTTGTATCAGTCATTTGAAAGAGCAGTGAGTAAGAAAAGGGTCACATTTGGAATAAGTAATAGTAATAGAGAGTTTTCAGGAACAAAGTCCCCAAATATGAGAGTCAGCATATGGGCTTTTGGCTACCTTTCATGGTAGAGTGAGAGGAAAGGAAAGAAGAAAATGGTTTCCACTTAAGGAGTTAGTAACCCCATTTCTGCTTAGCACTTGCTGAATTGAGAGATTAGTGGGAAGCTATATACTTAGTATCACTTAACTCCCGTCAACACCCTCACTATAGTAACAGATATATAGGAGCTCAGAGTTTGAAGGTAGGAGTTGCTTTAGCATGTGTACCATGAAATCTAAATTTTGACTGAATGTCAGAACACAAAAATATTCCATTATTGGAAATTAATGTCAATCTCCAACAGCAACTTTACTTAAAATAGTTCCATGTTTATTTTAAACACCAACTCACTGGAGCAAAAATGTGCCTGAGCATGGAAAACCTTATGCTAATACCTGAATTCTTATTAAACTCCTAATTCATTGTACCAAACTTCTTTAACATTAATTTGATGTTTGGAGTCTCATTAGAATTCTCTGAGTTGGACTATTCTGTGGGAATTATGAGAATAAAGAATACACCTTTAGGGGTTAAAGCTTTCCATGTAATAAGATCTTGGTTTCGGGTGAAAAGGGTGTTTTGTTTGTGTGTGGAAGAGTGTTAGTAATTTCTTAGATCTGAGAATGTGGTTTCTTTTCTAAACCAGTAGGTGATGTAGAATTTCAAGTTTTAAATCACAATGTGGAAAGTGCATAATTTTTTGTTTTTAGGGACTGACCATGCGTTTCAACATACCAACTGGGACCAATTTACCCCCTGTCAGTTTCAACTCTCAAACTCCTTATATTCCTTTTAATTTGGGAGCTCTGTCAGCAATGAGTAATCAACAGCTGGAGGTAAGTTGTGAAGTACAAAAGCAGTTTAACTTGAATTAAAGGCAATTTCAAGTGCCTGTTGTTGAGGCTTCCCTCTGCAGGAATATCACATTCTCCAAAAGATTACCTCTGAATAGACCAAGAAATTGTTTTCTTTTATTTATTGACTCTTTTGAACCAACATAATATGGTAGAATGTAGTTTGTTCAGAGCACAAGAGAATTAGGCCTTGAATTAATGTTGTTTGAATTATTTTAATTAAGGAACAATAGGGCAACTGACTGGCTAGGGAAATAGCACTTTCTTCAGTTATAAAATATTTTGAATAAACAAATTAATTTCATGTTTGAAAATATAAATACATTAATTTACATTGTGATACAATGTAGATGCAGCATTAAATATATGATGATGTTCAGGATGAAGTAAGTTATTTGAAACTAGAGTCAATTATGAATTAAATAAGAAAGATTAGGTTTTACTCTACCAATAATGTAGTAATTGAATCGAGTGTTTCCTTTTAAAAATGTACTTTATAGAGTTATTTAAATTTATAAATTATTGGTGCAAACCGACCTTTTATCTTCTTAATAAAACCCTTGCTGATAAGTTTTACCCACTTTATTGATGCTGCATTTTGCTGCTTTTCAACTAATTTGAAGACTTTTTAAACCAAATGCTATGTAAAAGGCATGCCTGGGTGCCTCATTTGGTTGAGTGCCTGACTCTTGATTTTGGTTCAGGTCATGATCTCATAGTTTGTGACATCGAGTCCCAAGTTGGGCTCTGCACTAAGTACAGAGCCTGCTTGGGATTTTTTCCCTTTTTCAGCCCTCCCCACCCCTTTAAAATAAATAAATAAACATTTACAAAGAAAACAAGTGTTATCAATTGGCAAGAGGAAGGATCCTTATAATTTACAACTATACCACCTTTAAATGCCCTATATAACATTTCCTGCATTTTTCTAGGACCTCATTAATCAAGGAAGAGAAAAGGTTGTGGAAGCAACAAACAGTGTGACAGCAGTGAGGATTCAGCCTCTTGAAGATATAATTTCAGCTGTAGTAAGTTAATTGGCAGTTGTCTTACTCCAACTTGCAGTTCTTGTCCTCATTTGTTTTATTTGTTTTTAGTCTTGAGTCTTTATTTTTTTAATTTAGTTTTTGGTAACCTTCATCCTATTTTTCTTTCCATTTTTTTTATTATAGTTAACTATGAAGCCGGTTTCCATATAACACTCAGTGCTCTCCCAACAAGAGCCCTCCTCCATGCCAATCACCCATTTGCCCCTCTCCCCCAACCCCATCAACCCTCAGATTGTTCTCAGTAATTAAGAGTCTTTTATGGTTTGCCTCCCTCCCTCTTCTTAACTATTTTTTCCACTTCCCCTCCCCCATGGTACTCTGTTACGTTTCTCCTGTTCCACATATGAGTGAAAACATGGTATCTGTCTTTCTCTGCCTGACATAATTCACTTAGCATAACACCTTCGATTTCCATCCACATTGCTACACATGGCCAGATTTCATTCTTTCTCATTGCCATGTAGTATCCCATTGTATAGATAAACCACATCTTCTTGATCCATTCATCTGTTGATGGGCATTTAGGCTGTTTCCATGATTTGGCTATTGTTGAGAGTGCTATTTATGAACATTGGGATACATGTGCCACTATGCATCAGTACTCCTGTATCTCTTGGGTAAATTCCTAGCAGTGCTATTGCTGGGTCATAAGGGAGTTCTATTGTTAATTTTTTGAGGAATATCCACACTGTTTTCCAGAGGGGCTGCACCAGTTTGCATTCCCACCAACAGTGTAGGAGGGTGCCCATTTCTCCACATCCTCACCAACATCTATAGTCTCCTGATTTGCTCATTTTCAACCACTCTGACTGGTGTGAGGTGGTATCTCGGTGTGGTTTTGATCTGTATTTCCCTGATGAGGAGCAATGCTGAGCATCGTTTCATGTGCCTGTTGGCCATCTGGATGTCCTCTTTGGAGAAGTGTCTGTTCATATCTTCTGTCCATTTCTTCACTGGATTATTTTTTTTTCGGGTGTGGAGTTTGGTGAGTTCCTTATAGATTTGGGATACTAGCCGTTTATTCGATATGTCATTTGCAACTATCTTTTCCCATTCCATCGGTTGCCTGTTTTATGGATTGTTTCCCTTGCTGTGCAGCTTTTTATCTTGATGAGGTCCCAAAAGTTCATTTTTGCTCTTGATTCCTTGCCTTTGAGATGTGTCAAGTAAGAAATTGCTGTGGCTGACGTCAAGAAGGTTGTTTACTGCTTTCTCATCTAGGGTTTTGATGGTTTCCTGTCTCACATTCAGATCCTCATCCATTTTGAGTTTATTTTTGTGTATGGTGTAAGAAAGTGATGTAGTTTCATTCTTCTGCACGTTGCTGTCCAGTTCTCCCAGCGCCATCTGTTAAAAGAGGCTGCCTTTTTTCCATAGGATACTCTTTCCTGCTTTGTCAAAGATTAATTGGCCATACATTTATGGGTCCAGTTCTGGGTTCTCTATTCTATTGCATTGGTCTGTGTGTCTTTTTGTGCCAATACCATACTGTCTTGATGATTATAGCTTTGTAGTAGAGGCTAATGTCTGGGATTGTGATCCCTCCTATTTTGATTTTCTTCTTCAATATTATTTGGCTATTTGGGTTCTTTTGTGGTTCCATACAAATTTTAGGATAGTTTGTTCTAGCTTTGAGAAGAATGCTGGTGCAATTTTGATTGGCATTGAATGTGTAGATTGCTTTGTGTAGTAATCACATTTGAACAATATTTATTCTTCCAATCCATGAGCATTGAATGTTTTTCCATTTCTGTGTGTCTGCTTCAATTTTCTTCATAAATTTTCTATAGTTTTCAACATACAGATCTTTTACATCTTTGGTTAGGTTTAATCCTAGGTATTTTATAGTTTTTGGCGCAATTGTGAGTGGGATCAGTTTCTTGATTTCTCTTTCTGTTGCTTCATTGTTGGTGTATAAAAATGCAACAGATTTCTTTACATTGATTTTGTACCCTGCAACTTTGCTGAATTCATGGAGCAGTTCTAGGAGTCTTTTGGTGGAGCCTGTCGGGTTTTCTAGGTACAGTATCATGTTGTCTGCGAAAAGTGAAAGTTTGACTTTTTCTTTGCCAAATCTGATGCCTTTGTTTCCTTTTGTTGTCTGATTGCTGATGCTAGGACTTCCAGCACTATGTTAAACAGCAGCGGTGAGAGTGGACATCCCTATTGTGTTCCTGATATCAGGGGGAAAGCTCTCAGTTTTTCTCCATTGAGGATGATATTAGCTGTAGGCTTTTCATAAATGTCTTTTATGATGTTTATGTAGTTCCTTCTATCCTGACTTTCTCGAGGGTTTTTATTAAGAAAGGATGCTGTATTTTGTCAAATGCTTTTTCTGCATCTGTTGACAGGATCATATGGTTCTTATCTTTTCTTTTGTTAATGTGATGTATCTCATTGATTGATTTGCTAATATTGAACCAGCCCGGCAAGCCAAGAATGAATCCCAGTTGATCATGGTGGATAAGTCTTCTATTTATTTGTTTGTTTGTTTGTTTGTTTTCATAGTTTATTGTCAAGTTGGTTTCCATGTAACACCCAGTTTTCATCTCAACAAATGCCCTACTCCATGCCCATCATCCCCCTTCCCCTCTATCCCCAACCCCATTAGCCCTCAGTTTGTTCTCAGCATCCAAGAGTCTCTCATGGTTTGCCTCCCTCCCTCTCCCCAACTATTTTTTCCCCTTCTCCTCCCCCTTTGTCCTCTGTTAAGTTTCTCCTGTTCCACTTATAAGTGAAAATGTATGGTGTCTGTTGGTTAAGTCTTCTTATATGCTGTTGAATTCAATTTGCTAGTATCTTGTTGAGGATTTTTGCATCCATATTCATCAGGGATATTGGCCTGTAGTTCTCTCTTTTTGCTGGGTCTCTATCTGGTTTGGGAATCAAAGTGATGCTGGCTTTGTAGGATGAGTATGGAAGTTTTCCTTCCATTTCTGCTTTTTGGAACAGCTTGAGACGAATGGGTATTAACTCTGATGTATATGTCTGGTAGAAATCCCAAGGGAAGCCATCTGGCCCAGGGCTCTTATTTGTTGGGAGATTTTGGATAACTGATTCAATTTCTTCCGTAGTTATGGGCCTGATCTGATTTTTCTATCTCTTCCTGTGTGAATTTTGGTCATGCATGTGTGTGTCAGAATTGGTCCCTTTTTTCTAGGTTTTCCAGTTGTTGGCATATAATATTTCATAGTATTTCCTGATACTTGCTTGTATTTCTGAGGGATTCGTTGTAATAACTCCATTTTCATTTGTGATTTTGTCTATTTGGGTGCTCTCTCTTTTATTTTTGAGAAGCCTGGCTAGAGGTTTATCAATTTTTTTTTTTTCAAAAAACCAACTCTTGGTTTCATTAATCTGTTCAACTGTTTTGTTTGTTTTTGAATTCTATATTGTTTATTTCTGCACTGATCTTTATTATTTCTCTTCTTCTTCTGGGCTTGGGGTGTTCTTGCTGCTCTGGTTTGGTTTCCTTTAGATTTTGTATTTGCATTTTTTCTAGTTTCTTAAGTAGACCTGGATTGCAATGTACTTTCCTCTTAGGACTGTCTTTGCTGCATCCCAGAGAGTTTGGATTGTGGTATTTTCATTTTCATTTGTTTCCATACATTTTTAAATGTATTCTCTAATTGCCTGTTTGACTGATTCGTTCTTTAGTTCCCCTCATTTTTTTAAACTTTTGTTTGTTTCACTCCTTCTGTGGGGAAAATAGCATAATTTCTTTTTTTTAGGAAAGTATAGTTTATTTTCTTTCTTTTTATATTGTCAACTTCAATTTTTCTCCTCTTTGTACTTTTTTTCTTTATTGATCCAAGGTCACTTCTGACCCTCTCACATCTTATCTCCCAGTCAAACTTTTATCCTTATAGCCTAGGGTCATTGCCCTTAATTATGAAAATTCCTCTAGACAGATAGAATATATACCCATATAAAAGGAGACCTGGCAAAGTGGGAGCTACACTCTCACATAATGACTGACTGAGAAAATTCAGTGGTCAAGTATCTACCATGTCTCAACACCAAGACTCAGCCAGATGCCTAGACCCAGTCAACCATGAGGATCCAGATGTTTCTCTCCTGATATCCTAATTCTCAGAGTCTATAGCTGTTTTATACATTTTATGATTCGTAAGGTGTCATTTATTTTCCTCCTAAATTTCAGTATTCATTTTAACAAAATATTAAAACCTGTAACAATGATACCATTTACATAGAATGCTGGCTAAAAACCTGCTGCATCATTATACTTGTTTAGAATCTTTCTGTTGGAAAACAGCATAATTTTTATAACTTTATTTACAATAGTAAAATACTCATAAACTAGATAATAATGTCACACTATTCAGCAATTTTACCTAAATGCTGGCACAAAAAAGAAATGGGTAATATCTAGGAATTGGGAAATCAGTCATAGAAATGTATGTGTTGTTTACATAATCATGTTTTACCTGTTGCACAAATTAAATCCAAGTAGTTTCATTCCAGAAATAGCCAAACCTTTTGTACAATGGTGGATAACTTAGTGCCTTGCTTTTTACATCCTTGTTTTCTTTAGGAAAGAATACAGGAAAGGGAAAAATAACTTTTAAAATCCTGAATATTTTTAAGTACCTTAATTATTTTTCCTCAGTGTACTGCAATAAGGAGTAAATAGAAACTTTTTCTTTTAGTGGAAAGAAAACATGAATCTTTCAGAGGCCCAGGTGCAGGCGTTAGCATTAAGTAGACAAGCCAGTCAGGAGCTTGATGTTAAACGAAGAGAAGCAATCTACAATGATGTATTGACAAAACAACAAATGGTAAGAGTTTTCCTATTTCTAAATTATATCCAGTTATCTTCAATTTATAATAATGGGTTTGTGTGACATCTATGTCAATAACCATCCCTCCCTCATATGGATGGATGGCTGGTCATTGGTTATTCCTGGAAGAAGTTTTGTCAGAAAACCTAGTAATGTCAAGTAAAGGTGTAATATCTTGGTTACAAGGTTTCAGCAGAGCAACTTCCCAAAAGGGTCTCTTTGAAGATTATATAGGATCTCTTTCACATAATTTTATATTTTATGTATTCTGGCCTTTTAAAAGGAATTTTGCCAGACTTTTACCATATTTACCATTTTTAAACACCTTTGCAAAATAAGTACTTTTTAATATATTTGAGAGTAAAAACAAGCGGAGCTATAGATGATATATGTAGCCAGTTCCTATTAAATTATATAATTCTTTAAAAGGCCAGCATAGGGGAGCGTGAGTGGCCCTGTCGGTTACACAGCCGACTTCAGTTCAGGTCATGATCTCGTGGTTCATGAGTTTGAGCCCTGCGTAAGGCTCTGTGCTGACAGCTCAGAGCCTAGAGCCTGCTTCGGATTCTGTATCTCCCTCTCTCTCTCTGCCTTCCTCTGCTCATGCTCTGTCTCTGAAAAATAAATGTTTTAAAATTTTTAAATAAATAAATAAAATAAAAGTCTAGCATAGGGCACCTGGGTGGCTCAGTTGGTTAAGTGTCTGATTTAGGCTCGGGTCATAATCTCACAGTTAGTGGATTCAAGCCCCGCATCAGGCTCTGTGCTGACAGCTAGCCTTTGGATTCTGTATCTCCCTCTCTCTCTGACCCTCCCCTGATCACGCTGTCTGTCTGTCTGTCTGTCTGTCTCTCTCTCTCTCAAAAATAAATAAAACATTAAAAAAATTTTAAAGGCTAGCATATTCCTGGACCTTTGATCATTTTCTCCCAGCATAGTTGTTTGCCAGCCTTCTGCCTTTCACTAGAAAACTTCAGCCCTTAACTCCAGGGAATCAATTTCTGTGTCACGAATTTTACTTAGAAAGCACTGTAGAATTATTGATTTCAAATTATCTTAGGAAATTTGAGATAGTCCAGGTAGGACTTATTCCCACTGCAAGTCCTTTTCCACTTTGGTATTTGTCACTAAAAATGTTTGTCTGTCATTATGTGAAATAGTCAAAGGAATGAACAAGAAATGAGACTTGACAAAAAGTGCTGTAACTAATACTTGAAACTAATCACAGTGCAGGACAGTTACTATGGCAACTAACCTAAATGCTGCTTGCAAAACAATAGTCAAGTCATTAAGAGAATTTAGCCCTAAATGATGTTACTAACTGGTTTCTACAGTAATGGTCTTGTGAATGCCTCAAATTAGTAACGGTGGTAACAATAGTGTGTTTTCCTTTTGGTATGGTACACCCTTAACAAATTGATTTTAACTTAAAACAGGTCATGCACTTGTAACAGCTCCCTTTTCTCTCTTTAGTTAATCAGCTGTGTTCAGCGAATACTTATGAACCGAAGGCTCCAGCAGCAGTACAATCAGCAGCAACAACAACAAATGACTTATCAACAGGCAACACTGGGTCACCTCATGATGCCAAAGCCTCCAAATTTAATCATGAATCCTTCTAACTACCAGCAAATTGATATGAGAGGAATGTATCAGTCAGTAGCTGGTGGTATGCAGCCACCACCATTGCAGCGTGCACCACCCCCAATGAGAAGCAAAAATCCAGGACCTTCCCAAGGGAAATCAATGTGATTTTGCACTAAAAGCTTAAATGGATTGTTAAAATCATAGAAAGATCTTTTATTTTTTTAGGAATCAATGACTTAACAGAACTCAACTGTATAAATAGTTTGGTCCCCTTAAATGCCAATTTTCCATATTAGTTTTAATTTTTTTTAATAGGGCATACCATTTTTTCCTGACATTTGTCAGTGATGTTGCCTAGAATCTTCTTACACACATTGAGTACAGAAGATATTTCAAATTGTTTTCAGTGAAAACAAGTCCTTCCATTACAGTAACAACTCCACAGATTTCCTCTCTAAATTTTTATGCCTGCTTTTAGCAACTATAAAATTGTCATAAAATTAATGATTATAGCAAAGAATACAGATTTATATATTCGTTCTTTACATATAAAAAACACACAGCTGAGTTCTTAGAGTTGATTCCTCAAGTTATAAAATACTTTTGTACTTAATCCATTTCTTTATTAAAGTGATTGAAATGGTTTTAATGTTCTTTTGACTGAAGTTGCAACTGGGCTCCTGCTGTATCATCTCCGTGACTGAAAGTTAGAAACTAAGGGTTATCTTTGACACAGAATTGTGTGCAATATTCTCAAATACTACTGCTCTAATACTTGGAGGAGTCTTGCACTTAACTTAGCATTGTATAAACAGCCTTAAGTATAGCCTAAGAAGAGAATTCCTTTTTCTTCTTCAGTCTTTCTGCCATTTTTTATTTTCAGTTATATGTGCTGAAATAATTACTGGTAAAATTTCAGGGTTGTGGATTATCTCCCACACATGAATTTTCTTTCTCCTGGCACTAATATAAAGCACATCTCCTAACTGCTTGGTGCCAGTGCTAGTGCTTCATCCTGTTGCTGGCAGTGGGATGTGGACTAACAAAATCAAGTTCTAGCATTTTAGGAGTTTAAGGATGATGGTGTGGTTGTAGGGTCACACCCTGTTCTATAAACAATATCAAAATGGCAGAACCATTGCTGACTTCTTAAGTTCCACATGAGGAATGTGCTTTAATAATTCCCAGTAATGTCAGTATTGTGAAATAATTCCTCTGAAAGATAAGGATCACTGGCTTCTATGCTCTTCCTCTTTTCTGTCACCATTATGTTCTTTTCCCCCAACTTCCCTTTGTTATTTTAAATAACTTAAATTTCAAAGTTTGATTTTTTTTTTTAGTTTAGATCCGTGAGGCAGTTTTATGATCAAAATTCGTCAATTATACTTTTATCAACTTTTACTAGAAAACCATTACATTGCTGTTTTTCTTAATCTAGGCCTATAAAATGACCTATGAGTTTATTCATGTACAATTTGGTTGCTTGAGTTCCTTAAAGAAAAAGATTATTAGACTATGGGAGTCAACTCAACATGGCAAAACCATTTTTGAGATGGTGATGTAACAGATAGTGGAAATAGCTAAGGAATATCAAAAAATGAAAGTTGGGTGGAGGAATTGCTCTAGGTATCTCTGGATTAGATGAGTTTACAATTAGCTAGAACTGTTTTGAGTTATTTGGATGATTAAGAGATTTCCATTTTTATCTTGAAAAAACTAGTGGAAAACATCCAAGAGCACTAGGTTGTGATACAGAATTCGTGAGGTTATGAAAATCCGCTCCACCTCCCCTCCCACTTTACCATTGTGAGTTATCACTAACAAATTCCATATATTTGGATATTATGCCAGCCATATAATCAAATTTATTTAATTGGGATTGGGGGAGATGTGTTTTTACTTTAGAAGAAATGAAAAGGACAAGATTTATGAGAAGTATATAAAAGCAGTACACTCTGGCCAGCTGTTGTCAGTTGGTATTTCTACACAAGTCCAGAATACTTTAAACCTGATTTACTAGACCAGGGAACTTTCAACATGGTCTGATTGCTTGCTCAAAGATATGGATGTAAACATTTTAGGAAACCTTCTAAACCTTTTTCACCATGGATGAAACTATGACTTAAGGAATAATACATAGAAAGGATTAATTGGAACTAAGAGAGTTTGAAATAAAACTTGGACCACTTTGCATACGCTCTTCTCACTTGACATTTTAGCTACATAATATGTACTTTGAGTATAACATCAAGCTTTAACAAATACTTAAAGACAAAAATCACATCAATTAAGATACTAAAAGGCTCATTTTTATATTTGTTTTAGATGTTTTAAATAGTTGCAATGGCTTAAAAAATGACGATTTAAAATGTTGCTTGTAATACAGTTTTGCCTGCTAAATTCTCCACATTTTGTAACCTGTTTTATTTCTTTGGGTGTAAAGCGTTTTTGCTTAGTATTGTGATATTGTATATGTTTTGTCCCAGTTGTATAGTAATGTTTCAGTCCATCATCCAGCTTTGGCTGCTGAAATCATACAGCTGTGAAGACTTGCCTTTGTTTCTTTTAGACTGCTTTTCAGTTCCGTATTGAGTATCTTAAGTACTGTAGAAAAGATGTCACTTCTTCCTTTAAGGCTGTTTTGTAATATATATAAGGACTGGAATTGTGTTTTTAAAGAAAAGCATTCAAGTATGACAATAATACTATCTGTGTTTTCACCATTCAAAGTGCTGTTTAGTAGTTGAAACTTAAACTATTTAATGTCATTTAATAAAGTGACCAAAATGTGTTGTGCTCTTTATTGCATTTTCACAGCTTTGAAAATCTGTGCACATATTGTTTCATAGAAAATGTATAGCTTTTGATGTCCTATTTAATGGTGATTCTTTTGCACATTTAGTTATTTAATATTGGGAGGTCAAAAAGTTTGGTCTTTGAATCTGTTATATACTAAATTCTGTAAAAGGAGATCTCTAACCTCAAAAATAATTTACATACCAGGAAGCTTATGTGTGTTTGTGTTAGTTTTGGTTGTCTGTAATCCAGCACCATTTCCTGCTTCCCAACAGCTGCATCACTTGTTTAAATCAAGCAAGGCTACCAGTCCACACTTGATAGGAAAGCTGCATACTCTCCTGAAGCCATAGCAGGTTGATGGAAGGAAGCCTTATTACCTGGCCTCCAAAGAAGCTGAATATTTTGTAGTTTTCCCTTAGCTATGCCCATTTTCCCTCTATCACAAAATCAGATACTTAACATCTGTACCCCCAAAAAAACTTTAATTCCCCAGCTCTGTAACCTTTTTTTCTTTTGAGGGTGGCATGTTGTGAAGCTATAGAAACTCTTAACAGTAAATTATGTCATTCTTTTACATGCTTATTTCACTAAAAATTATGTTCAGGTTATTACCCATCTTATTTTACCAGACTTAGTCTCAAGTGACTTTTAGCTATCTCCATACCAAATCTACTCATAAAGATGAAAATTTTTCCACCACGGATTTTTTTTCCAAGTCTGTAATCTGTGCCAATCCCAAAGGAGTTACCAAATTTCAGAAATGCTTTATGTCTGTGCAACATTTTATATATGCTGTTATATGGAGGTGAATAAAAATTTAAAATCCAAAATATATATTGTTTCTAAGCTTAATATCTGCTAAGTAACCAAACTCTGCCCACATTACTCATGTTGGATATAATAATGGAATGGCCCCACCTAAGAGTTTTACTCCCCAGAGAATGTACTGCCATAAAATTCCTTTACAGTATATACTGCCACCCTCTGTTTGGAATATCCTTCCTGTCATCATTGTGCCTACTTGGCTAACTATGGCAGTTGCCCTTCCTCTCCTCACTTGAGAGATCTTCCTGATTGTGACTACTACATAGGTTCACCAAGGAAGGCAACATATAAATTGAGACCTTTATTAAAGATAATGGAGAGAAAGCTTTAATGGAAGGAATGAAAGAGACAAATCCTGAAACACTGCAGGTCCTCTTTAATACTCAAAATGACTACATATTCCAAGCAATCTCTACCCTGTAGCACTCCTCCAAATTCTGTGCCTCACCATTCTGCCCTCACCTTGTCTCTGGTAGAAACATACAAGGAGGAGGGGATTTGCTCTAATCTCCTTTAGCTAATCATATCAGATGACTACCAAGAGACTTAGATATTGAATCGACTCAGCCCCTCTC
>JAESUZ010001328.1:0-46168 GCA_017311185.1 Proteles cristata cristata | reverse complement strand
GCATGGGGAAATGACTCCCCATAGATATTGACTTGGGAAGTGAGAAGGCCTGATTTTGTGGGTTCTTGCAACCAGTGAGGCTTAAAGTCTAAAATTTTAAAGGTCAGTATACTAGGCTCTGGGAAAGCTCAGAGACATTGGGTTTGCTCTTGGAGAAAAGGCAGAACAAACAGTCTTCAGACATACAGTGTAAAAACAGCAATCTGAAGAGAACTTAGGACACACAGTGAGAAGGATAGTTGTTCATCTTGGAGCATGTCCCAGATAGGCAGTATTAATGCAAAGACCCCTACAGGAAAAAAATAACAGGCAGGTGCTATTTTTCACCCTTGCCTCTCAGCATAAACACAAAGACACTCGAGGGAACCAGCACAGTGCACACACTTACCACCTAACTTGCTTACACAAAGTCATGCACCCCTGCTTGGCAGTCTGGAAGAACTGGCCTTCCCAGTCATGCTTGCCTCAGTTCCAGCATGGCAGGTCCCCTCAACCAGAAGATCAGCCAAAACTCCTGCCAACACCACAAATCGCAAATCAAGAGTTTTGCAACACTTCAGTTCCAGTGGCTATAGAGAAATGTGTCATTTCACAAGCAAACCAAAGCACACTAGATTAAAACTTGCTGAATTCAGGCCATGGATCAAATGCTTCTCAAAACAGGCAAAGAAAGCCTCTGCAGATGAATGACCTAAAAGATAAATTTGCCAGAACACAATAGCAGAGTGCACACGCCATATACTGGAGAAGCACTAGGCCCCTGGGGAACAGGGGACACTAAACTTCAAGAAACTACAGTAGCTCTTCTTCATAGTTATTACCCTAAAGAACAGGAGACATAGATGACTTTCCAAACACATATAAACAGGCACAGAGAATCAGGCAAAATGAAAAGATAGAGGAATTTGGACCAAATGAAAGAACAAGACAGTGCCACAGCTTGAGATCTAAGTGAAACAGATATAAACAACGTGACTCCTGGAGAATTTAAACTAATGATCATAAGGATATTCACTGGACTTAAGAAAACAATGGAGGATATCAGTGACACCATTACAACATAGATAAGGAATAGCGTAGAAGAGATAAATAGCTCAATAAATGAAATGAGAAATATGCCTGATAGAATGAACAGCAGGCTGGAAAGAGCAGACTAACAAATTAATGACCTGAAAAACAGTAACAGAGTAAGGTAAGCTGAACAAAATGGAGAAAAGGAAATTATGCAAAATGATAATAGACTTAGGGAACTTGGTGACTCTATCAAACATAAACAATCTAATTACAAGAGTCCTAGAAGAAGTAGAGAGAGAAAAGGGTCAGAGAATTTACTTGAAAAAAATAATAGCTGAAAACGTCCCTAGTCTAGGGAAGGAAATAGATATATAGATCCAGGAGTAACAGAGAACTTCCAACAAAATCAACAAAAGCAGATCTATATCAAGACGTATTGTAATTAAAATGGCAAAATAGAATGATCAAGAAAAATATGAAAAATAACCAAAAAAATACAGTTACATACAAGGGAAACCTCATAAGATTATTACTATATTTTTCAGCAGAAACTTTCTAATCCAGAAAGGAGTGGTTTAATATATACAAAATAATCAATGGGAAAACTTGCAGCAAGGAATACTCTGTTCAGCAAAGATAAAATTCAGAATAGGAGAGGTAAAAATTTCGAAGACAAACAAAAACTACAGGAGTCCATTACCACTAAACCAGCTTTGCAAGAAATATTAAAGGGGACACTTTGAGTGGAAGGGGAAGACAAAAAAAAAATGATACCATGAGGGTAGGAAACATTAACGCAGTTAAAATTAATTCTGTAAAAACTTAGGAAAAGAGGGACACCTGGATGCACAATCAATTAAGCATCTGACTTCCTTCAGCCAGATCATGAACTCATGGTTCATGAGTTTGAGTCTCACATCAACAGGGCTGAGACTGTCAGAGCAGAACTTACTTGGGACTCCCTCTCTCTCTCTCCGTCCCTCCCTCATTTATGCAAGCTCACTCTATCTCTTTAAAATAAATAATTTTTTAAAAAATTAATAAAAGAACTCACAAATTATTTTATTTTTATGTTTATTTTTATTTTTGAGAAAGAGAGAGAGAGAGCAGGGAAGGGCAGAGAGAGGGAGACAGAGAATCTGAAGCAAGCTCCATACTCCAAGCTTTCAGCACAGAGCCTTACACAGGGCTAGAAATCACGAGGTGTAAAATCAAGACCTGAGCTGTAATTGGATGGTTAACCAACTGAGCCACACAGGTAGCCCCAAGAACTCATAAATTAAAAGGATGTAAAATATGACATCATATACCTAAAATATAGGGAAGAGATGGGTAAAGAATGGGTTCAAACTTCAAAGAATATTCAGCTTAATATAGACTGCTATATGCAGAAGAGGTTATATACAAAACTAATGGTAAGCCAAATCAAACACCACTAATATGTATGCAAAGAATAAAGAGAAATAAATCCAAATATATCACTAAAGAAAACCAGCAAACCATGAAAAAGAGAAAGGCAAGAAAGGATCAGAGAAAATCTTCAGAAACAACCAAAAAATGTAATAAAATGGCAATAAATACATATCTATCAATAATTACTTTGAATACAAATAGAGTAGATATTCCAATAAAATACACAAGCTGACAGAATGGATAAAAAGAGAAGACACATTTTCAAGTTGCCTAAAAGTGACTAATTTTAGACCTAAAGACACCTGCAGTTGAAAGTGATAAAATGAAAAAATATCTACCATGCAAAAGAATGTCAAAAGAAAGATTGAATAGCAATAATTACATCAGAAAAAAATAGAATTTAAAACAAAGGCTGTAATAAGAGACAAAAAAGTACACTACATAAAAATAAAGCAGACGACCCAACAAGAAGATATAACAATAGTAAATGTTAATGCACCCAACATAGGATCATGTAAATACATAAAAGAGTTAATAATTGGAGCTACTGTGTGGTTAACTCATTTGATCATCCAACTCTTGATTTTTCTTAGGTAATGATCTCACATTTTGTGAGATTGAACTCCATGTTAGGTGCTGTGTTGATAGCATGGAGCCTGATCGGAGATTTACTCTAAACAAACAAACAAACAAACAAACAAACAAACAAACGTTAAAATAATCAAACATAGAACTAATCAGTAATAATATAATCAATAATAATACAATAGTAAGAGACATTAACACTTCTCAATGAAAAGATCATCTAAACAGAAAATCAATAGGAAACAATAGCTTTGAATGACACACTGGACTAGATGAACATAACCAATATATTCAGATCATTCCATACTAAAAATTAGATTATGCATTCTTTTCAAATACACTGAGAACATTCTCCAGAATAGGTAACATATCAGGCCACAAAACAAACGTCAACAAACTAATAAATATCAAAGTCATACCATGCATCTTTTCTAACCGCGAAACTATGAAACTAAAAGTAAAATACAAGAAAAATCTGGAAAGGCCACAAATATATTGAGGTTACGTAACATGCTAGTAGACAATGAATGGATCACCAGGAAAACAAAGAAAGAATTTTAAAAAAATACATAGAAGGGTGTCTAGGTGGCTCAGTCAGTTAGGCGTCTGACTCTTGACTTACTCTCAGGTCATGATTTCATGGCTTGTGAGTTTGAGCACTGCATCAAGCTACGTGCTGTCCGCTCAGAATCTGTCTCCCTCTCCTTCTGCCCTCCCCTGCTGGTGATCTATAAACACACAAACAAACAAACTTAAAAGTGTTTTTAAAAATATGTGGAAAGAAAAGAAAATAAAACCAAAATTGTCTACACTTTTAGGATGCAACAACAACTCTTCTAAGAGGGAAGTTTATACAATACAGGCCTACCCCAAGAGGTAAGAAATATCTCAAATAAATAACCTAATCTTAAATCTAGAGGAGCTAGAAACGGAACAATAAACAAAACCGCAAACCAGCAGAAGGAAGAAAACAATAAAGATTAGAGCAGAAATAAAAGATATAGAAACTAAAAACATAATAAGAAATATCAATGAAACCAGGAGCTTGCTCTTTGAAATATCAATAAAATTTATAAAGCGACATGTCAAAATGAGTAATGACCTAAATAAATAAAATCACAAATGAGAGAGGAGAAATAAAAAAATGAAAACACCACAGAAATACAAAAAATTGTTAGAAAATGTTATGAAAAACTGTATGCTAAAACTTGGACAACCTAGAAGAAATGCTTAAATTCCTAGCAATATATAACCCACCAAAACTAAGACAGAAATATAAATAGAAAATTTAAATATACCATATTCCAAGAAAGACATTGAATCAATAATCAACCTGCCACCCCCCAAACAAAAGTCCAGGACCAGACAGCTTCATAGAATTCTACCAAATATATAAAAATGAGTTAATGCCTATTTTTCTCAATCTATTCCAAAGGACAGAAAAGGAAAAAAGAAACTTCCACATTCATTCTATGGGCCCAGCATTACCCTGACCAGATAAAGACATATCACACATACACACACACACACGAGAGAGAGAGAGAGAGAGAGAGAGAGAGAGAGAGAGAGAGAGAAGACCAGGCCAATATCTCTAATCCTCAACAGCTAGCAAACTGAATCTAAAAAGACATTTAAAAAAGTATTTAACGCAAACAAGTGGGATTTAGTTCTGGGTTACAAGCGTGTTTTAATATTTGCAAATTAAATAACGTGATACATATACATCGCTTAATAAGAGAAAGGATAAGAAGCATATGATTATTTCAATAGATGCAATAAAAAGCATTTGCCAAAGTCCAACCTACATTCATGATTAAAAAAAAAAAAAACACCTCAGCAAAGTAGGTTTGGATGGGACATACAACACATGATGAAGGTCATAAATGAAAAACCCACAGAGGCATCTGTGTGGCTCAGTCAGTTAAGAATATGACTCTTGATCTCAGCTCAGGTCATGATCTCATGGTTTGTGGGAATGAGCACTACATCAGACTCTGCACTGACAGGGTGGAGCCTGCTTGGCATTCTCTCTTTCCCTTTTCTCTGTCCCTCTTCCACTCATTCTCTCTCTCTCTCTCTCTCTCTCTCTCTTTCTTTCTCTCTCTCTGTCTCTGTCTCTCTCTCAAAAATAAACAAATAAAAGTTAAAAAAAAAAAAAGGAAAGGAAAAGAAAAACCCACAGCTAATACCACAGCAAAAACTGAAAGCTTTTCCTTTACAGTCAGGAACAGGACAAAGATGTGCACTGTTGCCACTTTTATTCAACATAGTACTTGAAGTACAAGCCACAACAATCAGAAAACAAAAAGAAATAAAAGGCATCAAAATTTGTAAGAAGGAAGTAAAACTTTCAGTATTTGCAGATGACAAGATATTCTACATAGAAATCTCAGAAGACTTTGCCAAAAAGCTGCTAGAACTGATAAACAAATTCAGTGAACTCACATAATACAAAACCAATCTACAGAAATCTGTTGCATTTCTATATGCCAATAATGAAATAGCAGAAAGAGAAATCAAGAAATTGATA
The DNA here is from genome assembly GCA_017311185.1 of Proteles cristata cristata. NCBI lineage: Eukaryota > Metazoa > Chordata > Mammalia > Carnivora > Hyaenidae > Proteles > Proteles cristata. The sequence continues at coordinate 40,626 of JAESUZ010001328.1, read as the reverse complement.
CCATTTAAAATTGCACCAATAATAAGATATTGAGAAAGAAATCTAACCAAAAAGGTGAAAGACCTATATGCTGAAACCTATAAAACACTGATGAAAGAAGTTGTAGACCACACAAAGAAATGGAAAGACATTCCATGTTCATGGACTGAAAAAACATTGTTAAAATATCTGTACTACCAAAAGCAATCTACATATTTAATTCCATCCTCATCAAAATACCTACAGTATTTTTCACGGAGATAGAACAAAGGATCCTAAAATTTGTATGGAACTACAAAAGATCCCGAATAGTAATAACAACCTTGAAAAAATAAAAGTAAAGCTGGAGGCATCACAATTCCAGATTTCAAGTTATATTACAAAGATGTAGCTATCAAAACAGTATGGTAATGGCAGAAAAATAGACACACAGACCATCACTGGAGCTGAATAGAAAACTCAGGAATAAACCCACAGTTATATGGTCAATTAATCTGTAATAAACAGGAAAGAATATACAATGGCAAAAAGTCTGTTCAAACAAATGGTATTGGGAAAACTAGACAGCAATGGGCAAAAGGATGAAACTTGACCACTTTCCTACACCATACTCGAAAATAAATTCAAAAATATATTTTTTAATTTTTTAATGTTCACTTTTTGTTGAGACAGGGTGCAAGCAGGGGAGGGACACAGAGAGGGAGACAGAATCTGACAGTCTCAAGGCTCTGAGCTGTCAGTACAGAGCCCAACATGGGGCTCAAACTCACAAACCTCGAGATCATGATCTGAGCCGAAGTTGGACGCTTAACCGACTGAGCCACCAGGTGCCCCAAAAATAAATTCAAAATTGATGAAAGACCTAAGTATGAGATCAGAAACTATCAAAATTCTAGAGGAGAAGGGGCGCCTGGGTGGCTTAGTCGGTTAAGCGTCCGACTTTCGCTTAGGTCATGATCTCGCGGTTGTGGGTTCGAGCCCCGCGTCGGGCTCTGTGCTGACTGCCAGCTCAGAGCCTGGAGCCTGTTTCAGTCTGTGACTCCCTCTCTCTCTGACCCTCCCCTGCTCACGCTGTCTCTCTCTCTTTCCTAGAAATAAATAAAAAACATAAAAAAAAAATTTAAAAATTCTAGAGGAGAAAAAAGCCAGTAACCTCTTTAACATTGGCCATAGCAACTTAATTAGATTTGTCTTATGAGGCTAAGGGAAGAAAAGTAAAAATAAACTATTGGGACTTCATCAAAATAAAAAGCTTTTGCACAGCCACTAAACAATCAACAAAACTAAAATACACCCTTCAAAATAGGAGAAGATATTTTCAAATGACATATCTGATAAAGGATTAGTATCAAACATATATAAAGAACGTGTAAAACTGAACACCCAAGAAACAATCCAGCTAAAAAATGGTCAGATAACATGAAGATATTATTCCAAAAAACACATACATATGACCAACAGACACATGTTCAATATCACTCATCATCAGGTCAATACTAATCAAAGCTACAATGTGATATTACCTCACATCTAAATATGTCAGAATAGCTAAAATTAACAACACAAGAAACAACAGGTGTTGGTGAGGATGTGACAAAGGGGAAGCCTCTTGCACTTTTGGTGGGAATGCAAACTGGTGCGGCCACTGGGAAAATAGTATGGAGATTCTTCAAGACGTTAAAAATGAAACTACCATATGATCCAACAATTGCAGTAGTAGGTATTTACCCGAAGAATACAAAAATACTAACTTAAAGAAATATAGTAACCTTGACATTCATAGCAGCATTATCTACAATAGCCAAATTATGGAAAGCACCCAAATCTTTGACATTTGCAATGAAATGGATGGAGCTACAGCATATAACACTTAGTGAAATAATTCAGTCAAAAAGAGACAAATATGATTTCAATCATATGTCAAATTTAAGAAATAAAGCAAACAAGCAAAGGGAAAACTATGTGACATAGAGACAACTTAAGAAACAGACTCTTGATTATATAGAACAAACTGATGGTTACCAGAGAGAAGATGGGTGGGGGAATGGGTTAAATAATGTGATGAGGATTAAGTTGTGTATTTGTCCTGATGAGCACAGGGTGATGCCTGGAAGTGCTGAATTGCTATATTGTACACATGAAACTGATATAACCCTGTATGTTAACAAACTGGAATTTAAATAAAAACTTTTATTTAATTTTTTAAAGTTTATTTATTTATTTTGAGAGAGACAGAGACAGCATGAATGGAGAAGGAGCAGAGAGAGAAAATACCAAGCAGATTCCACAGTTCCAGTGCAGAGCCTGATGTGGATCTGAACTCACAAAACTGCGAGATCATTACCTGAATTGATACCAAGAGTCAGAAGCTTAACTGACTGAGCCATCTGTGTGCTCAGCTACTCTACACCAGGCAATTGCACTACTAGATAATTATCCAAAGGATACAAAAATGTTGATTCAAAGGACCACATACACCCCAATGTTTACAGCAGCAATATCAACAATAGCCAAATTATGAAAGGAACCCAAATGTCCATTAACTGATGAATGGGTAAAGAAAATGTGGTATACATATACAATGGAATGTTACTTGGTGATCAAAAAGAGTGAAATCTTGCCATTTGCAACAACATGGATGAAACTAGAGTGTATAATAAGTCAGTTAGAGAAAGACAAATATATTATTTCATTCATATGTGGCATTTAAGAAACAAAAACAGATGAACAGAGGGAAGGGAAGGAAAAATAAGATTAAAACAGAGACAGAGGCAAACCTTAAAAGACTCTTAAATACAGATAACAAAATGAGGGTTGCTGGAGGGGTGTTCGGTGGGGTGATGGGCTAAATGTGTGATGGGCATTAAGGAGGGCACTTGTGATAACCACTAGGTGTTACACGTAAGTGATGAATCAATAATTTCTAATCCTAAAACCATTATTACACTATATATTAACTAACTTGGATTTACATAAAATTTAAATAAAGAATAAATTAAAAAAGAAAGTTCTTGATTAAACAGTAAAGGTTATTTATTAAAAAATACTACGATGTGGGGGTGCCTGGGTGGCTTAGTTGGTTAAGCGTCTGACTTTCGCTTAGGTCATGATCTCCCAGTTCGTGGGTTCGAACCCCGTGTCGGGCTCTGTGCTGACTGCCAGCTCAGAGCCTAGAGCCTGTTTCAGAGTCTGTATCTCCCTCTCTCGCTGACCCTCCCCTGCTCATGCTGTCTCTCTCTCTCCTAGAAATAAATAAAAATATTAAAAAAAATACTACAATGTGGTATCAACTCAAATGTGTCAGAATGCTTTCTATGAAAAATGCAAGAGACAACTCATGTTGGCGATCATGTGGAGAAAAGGGAACACTGTAACACTGTTGGTGAGAGTCCAAACTGGTAGAACCACTATGGAATACAATACAAAGTCTCCTCAAAAAGCTAAAAATAGAAATATCCTATCACCCAGTAATAATTCTACCCAAAGAATACAAAAACACTAATTCAAAGGGATACATTCAAACTTATGGGTAAAGCAGCATTATTTACAATAGCCAAAATATGAAAGCATTCCAAGTTTCAATGAATTAGTGACTATACATAACAAATGTGATACACACACGCACACACACAATGGAATATTACTCAACCATAAAATAGAATGAAATCCTCCATTTGCAACAATATTGATGGAGCTAGAGAGTATTATGCTAAGTGAAATAAGTCAGTCAGAGAAAGACAAATACCATATGATTTCACTCATATATGCAATTAAGAAACAAAATAAATGTGCAAGGAAAAAAGTGAAAGTGAGAGAGAGAGAGAGAGAGTCAGAGAGAGAGTCAGAGAGAGAGAGAAAGACAACCCAAGAAACAGACCTTTAGCTATGGAGAACAAACTGATGGTTACCAGAGGGAAGGTGTGTGGTGGGATGGGTTAAATAGGTTATGGGGATCAAGGTAAGCATTTGTCCTGATGAGCTCTGGATAATTAAAATATACACTTAAAATAAAAAGAACATTTCTATGGAGACTTTTCTGCCTGCCATAGCAGCGAGACTACATACAGGCATCTTTATGGTCATGAAGGACATGATAAATTCTAAGATCTTCAAGGGAAACTGATGCCCAATCAAGTCCACAAAGGCATATATATAAGTGTTTTATATGAACAGACAATTCACAGATAATTGGAAAATAGATGCCCCATTGACTCTCACCCTGTTCCTTTTTCTTGATATTTCTCAATACTTAGGCTATGATAATAATCAAATTAAATGTAATAATAGAGATAGTATGTGGGAGCCCGACAGTGACCACAAGAAAGCGTGGTTAGGGACGCGGGGATGTGCCTGCACACGGGGCTCCCTGCCTGGGCAAAGCATGCCTGCAAACAGGATGCTCTGCCAGGAGGCCTGCACACAGTATCCAAGTTTAATGGTCCGCTCGCAAACGAGGGAACATGCCCTCCATAGAAGTAAGGAGAAGGCTGGAATTGTGGGCAGGCCTCTTAGTAAACATGTTGTGGTCGCTTCCTCCCTTTGCTCCCCCCTGTCCTTGAAATGTGTTTGGCTACTTGCCCTTAATTGGTAAAGGAATGCATCTTGTAGATTTCAGTTTGTATCCAGTTACCGGGGTATAAAATAAACCGCAAGAGAGGCTTGCGTAGAATTGTTCCTCCGCCCGGAGTTGTGTCTGTGTCTGTCTTTTGTGTGTGTCTTGTCCTTTGTGTCATTTCGTCCGCAACAGTAGTACGTCATATTTGTTAAGTTCTTAGTATTTATTAAGCATAATGGTTTAGTCTTTTAATAATTCTTTGTCATAGATCCATTTCTATCATTCTCATTTTATAAATGTGACAATTTCTGAAAAGTTAAATATAATGTCATGGTTATTTTTTAAGTAGCACAACAAGGAATTGAGTCAAGATCAGTCTGATACCAAAGCCTGTAAGACTGTAACTTGCTGCATTGGACTGCTTCTTGTACTGCTACAGCCAGTAAGGCAAATAATCTATCTTACACATTTTCATTCAAGCACTGGGCATTAATTATGTTGTTTCCAAGGACTGGCATTTTCCATAACTTCAAGTGGGTAGGATCTTCCAAAGTTGAATCTTTTGTCCAATGGGGAAAAAAAAAAAAACCTCTACAGAAGCAGCAGTGGGTAATCTCTTAACTTCTGCTTGAGACACCTAAGTAATAAGGATGTTACTACTTATTACCTCCTTGCTAACAAAGAATTGATATAAGTTTTCCCATGGCAATCCTGAAAGTATTTTCAGGAAATTATCACACCATCTATGTCTTCTATCCTTCATACCAAGCATTATTAATTTCTTCTGACACTTATGTGTTCAGATATTTATTATTGCATCTGTTTATTCATTCATACATTCGAAAATCTATATTTATTATGTGCCAAGAAGTAGAGATGCAGTAGTGTGCAACATGGATTACGCTTTTTTTCCCACAAAGCGAATTTAATTGGTCATGAAGATGAGTAAATAAATTTCCATTTATCATTCTGATTTCTCTGTTTAAATGAGTCACAGAAGTATGAGTAGGGGCAAAATTGAATCCAAATTACCATTTCTCGCACTAACAGAAGAGAGAATTGGGAATAACACAATTGCCTCTGTGGTTGTATACTTCCTATTCTGTGCACATGTTATGTTTTTTATGGGTTAAGAATTTTAATAAACTCTTAAGATATTTTCAACATTTAGCTTTACTTCATAACAAACCATTTAAAAACAGTGTTTTTTTAAATTAATGTTTATTTTTGAGACAGAAAGAGACAGAGCATGAGCAGGGAAGGGGCAGAGAAAGAGACACACACACAGAATCTGAAACAAACTTCAGGCTCTGAGCTGAAAGCACAGACCCCGATGTGGGGCTTGAACCCACGAACTGTGAGATCATTACCTGAGCTGAAGTCAGACGCTCAACTGACAGAGCCATCCAGGTGCCTCAAAACTTAGTGGTTTAATGAAACAAAAATGTATTATTTTTTTCATGAGTCTACGTATTGGCTAGGCAATCCTGATTAGGAACAGGTTTGAGTTATCCTAGTTGGCTTTAATCATGTGTCTTCAGTCATCTCACAGGTCGTTTTAGGCTTTGTTTAGGACTAAGAGCACTCCACACAGTCTCTCAATTTCTATCAGACTAAATTGAGCATGTTTTCATTGAGACTCAGAGTTTCAAGAGAGAAACAGAAGTATGCAAAAAGTCTAGGCTCTAAACTGGCACATCGTTGCATCTGTTTTATACTGTTGACCAAAGCAAGTAAGAAGGCCAGCCTAGATTTTTAATTGTGAAGTAGATTCCAATACTTGAGGAGGAAAAAAACCCAACTTGTTTAGAAAGCAATTTTTCGGTGACCTTATATTCCTCATCATTCATGATCTAGAGGTAGAGCTATTCTATTTCATAGCTCTGAACCAGTGCTGATCAAATACCAACTAGAGTTTGACCAGAATTCTGCACTTCCCCCCAGAGGGAACAGCTGAACAGTAGAGGATCACTTCCTCTCCATCAGAGAAGCTCAATGGTACATAACACTTCCTTTTCTTATAGCCAAAAATATTTACACATGGATAAAGAAGACAGTGAAATACATAGATGATAAGATTTAAGGAGCACTGGGAAAGTCACCTAGCTCCAAATGTCTAGTGTGCAGTGCATCAGGGCTATGCCAGAACAGCACACATACTCTGATCTTATATTGCTAGAAGTTTCACTGCTTAAGATTCAGTACTAAGCCATTTCACTCTGAAGTAATTGAGTTGATTGTTTACCAGGTGACACGAAGAACTTGGAGAAGACTATTTGGAACCTATGGGAAAAGATAACTTTGGCAACTTTGCATATTTAATTGGATGCAGTATCTCTCAATCCTGGTTGCATATAACACTTACCAAAGGAGACTTGACAAAAATATTGGTGTTCAGGCATCACTTTCCAAAGATTCTGATTTAATTAGTATGGATTTGGTATATATATATATATATATATATATATATATATATATATATATATATATCACATTGTTCTTGTAGCTCCTCAGATTTAGAATCTATGAAGGAAGTGCCAATACAACAGATAATTTAATCTTTACAACACTCTATGAGATGAGCACCATTATCCTTACATTATTTCCATGAAGAAATTGGGGTTAAGAGAGGTATAGAGGGGTTCCTGGGTGGCTCAGTCGGTTGAGTGTCCGACTTTGGCTCAGGTCATGATCTCACAGTACGTGGGTTCGAGCCCCGCGTCGGGCTAAGTGCTGACAGCTAGCTCAGAGCCTGGAGCCTGCTTCAGATTATGTGTCTCCCTCTCTCTCTGTCCCTCCCCTGCACACGCTGCTTCTCTCTCTCTCAAAAATAAATAAAAACATTATTTTTTTTTAAAAAGAGAGAGGTATAGAGACTTGCACAGTCACAAAACTAGAAAATGAGAGGGTTGTGATTCTAAGAACAGTCATCAGTATGTGAATAAAATGCATTCTTTTATTCATTCATCAAGATAGCCACAGCAAATTTTATACAAACATCAGTTAAGGGAGTGTCAGTGTAGAGTGCTTTAGAATATATCACAAGAACTCTCTATTTCCAAATATTTTCCTTACTCATTTGTTCTGAAACTTAAAATTCTCACCACTAGAGATTAATAGAATTTTAAAGCCATATACCTTAAGAGGCTGAAGTTTTTGTTGTTTGTTTTATTATTCACTGTTTTATCCCATCCCATTGAATTATGAGAAATGTGATAAGCATTCCGTTACTCATAATAAACATTTATTATTAATAGTTATTGCTAATAAATTGAATGAATATTTAATATATAATAAAACATTGCTTTTATTAATCAGAGCAGATGCAAGACTTTCCCTATAGAAATATCACTCTTGTATTTCTGCATTTTTCTTGAGTCATGAATCAGCATTTGAGTGACACACAAGTGTATGAGTGCTACTATACTTTATTTACTATGAATTTGTGGCAAAAATATACTTTCATGATCTTCTAATCTAGTGATTTTCAAGGAGAAATGTATGTGTGTGGCAAGAAGTAATTCCCAGGGGTTGGACTTTTTTTATATTACCTGTATGATTTTTACAAACTACCTTCCTTCACACTTTTATATACTTCTCCTCTCATTGAGATATAACAATAATCAATAGATCTAGAAATATATTTACACATATGGATCGAGCCTTACCCAAAGCTGCAAAGTAATTTAGTGGCAAAGACACAACACAAATCAGATCCTTTCCAGGATTCTTTTTTTTTTGTTATATTAAATAATAAAACATAAATTACCCTCAGAGGATAAGACCATATTTCATAATTCAGAGTTATAATAACTGGAATTAATTAGTTTAGACACAGATAGAGGATACTGAAAGAATTTTCCTATATATTTAGGAAGGGTAGTAATTATGGTTGGATGGAATAAAAGAGCAACGAAATCCAAGAAGACAAGCTTCTCATACTTCTCCACCTTGCTTGGATTATATTCTGCATTCAGGTATAAATTTTGGCCTGTCACTTAACATTGTCTGGAGGTAACTCTGATGTGAAAATGTTGGGGTTTGGGATCAGAGAGTCAAGAAAGAATTCTTGAAACATCTTTGGTATAAAAAGGTAGTTTTACTAAAGCACAGGGACAAGACATGTGGAAAGAAAGCTGCATTGGGATAGTGATGGGAGACCGATTATATACATTCAGGTTGGGAAGCATTTAGAGATAGTATAAGTCTCTTAGGAATTTAGAAACAAGGTGTCTAGAACCTTGAGGGGCTAGCTATTGTTAGGAAAAGGTCACTTATTACCATCTAGTAAAGCCTTATCATGAGATCCTTCATATATATATCAGTGGGCCATATGCTTGGAAGATGATTGCTAACATATATCTTGGGGGCTAGAGATAAAGGAAGTTGCCAAAAGAATTTTTATATGTTAAAGGATACTTAAAAGATTGTGAATATTGAGACAATGTTAAGCTTAAATTGCCTTTTTCCCTTAGCAAAGTATTAACATCCAGACAGTTGAGTTCCTAGAGGAAGGTCACTCTGCCTATCTCTAAGACTTGTCATATGGCTATAAGTTGTAAGGAAATTTGTGTTTTTTTGTCCTTGTTCCCCACATCACCCCCACCTCCACTCTCAGGAACTCTTAAAATAACCAAAGAAGAATAGAATACATGTATAAATCTTAAATCTATATAGTGAAATATACGTATTCATTGGGATCTATAATACAAGGGCCTTGGAATATTAAAAGTCAAATAATTCACTTGTTGCTGGAATATATTTATTTAGAAAGAATCTGAGTTAGTCTCTGTTTTAGGCCAAGGAGATGGTGACAAATGTTACACTAAGTTATTTTGTTTTCAATGAATAAAAAAGAGTTAAAAAAATAAAATCTTATAAAAATGCATGAAAATGGTACTGCTTATTGTACTGCTACCTTGAGCTACAGAACTTTTTTTTACCTTCCTTTTTAAATGGCTTTAAAGCTATGCTTCAGTGTATTTGAATGCATAGGTTGTTCTTCCCTATCTATGAATTGAACTTGGTAAACCCCCTTTGAGATGCATATGCCTAGAACGCAGTATGGTGGTATGTGTGCCTTGCACAAGGAGGAGGAAGTTATGAGAACCTATAATAATTGATATAGTGATACTCCTGAAAACTTCCTCTATGTATCTATTCTGCCAAATTGTGCAAAGTGTGCTTTTCTATGTAGTCAGTACTAAAGTGTGGTGCCTTATATAAAGGTAAATATGCAATCACTTTCAAAAATAATGAGTTAAATGTATCATACTTAGTGTCCAAAGTATGTTTTTAAGTTACTGCCTAGATTTGAGGATGGTCCCTGCAGTGGTAACCTGAGGTTCTAATTTTTTTTTTAATATTTTATTTATTTCTAGCAGAGAGAGAGAGACAGCGTGAGCAGGGGGGGGTCAGAGAGAGAGGGAGTCACAGACTGAAACAGGCTCCAGGCTCTGAGCTGGCAGTCAGCACAGAGCCCGACGCGGGGCTCGAACCCACGAACCGCGAGATCATGACCTAAGCGAAAGTCGGACGCTTAACCGACTAAGCCACCCAGGCGCCCCGAGGTTCTAATTTTCTGATGTAGAAAAAGGTGAGGAGGTGGTTAATTCAAGGAATATTTGCTTTCCTCAAATAGCGTTTAGTATCCTCTATTTTGGAGTTTTCCATTTCTCTCTCTCTCTATTACTTTCATTCCTCCCAGGTACTCTATCCTCATCTTACATCTAGCACATTATTGGGTATTTCATAGATTCGCAGAAAACATTCACTGACTGCAACAGGAAAAAAAAGCATAAAAGAAGGAAGATTAAAAAGGAGGAGGAAGGTAAAAAGGAATAAAGTAATACAAATAGAGAAAAAAGGAAGGAAAATTCTTTTCCCTGTTATAAATTTAAAAAGTCATTATCTGCTGTTTATACATAATCTCTATGTAGCAATTTGGGAAAAGTTTTACTATACCAAACTAACATTTAAAATGGAAGACCAAAAAATTGAAGTTACAATGACTACTGCCACTTTTATTGCTTTATCATATGTTGAAAGATAATAAGGTTTGGTTAGAACATTCTTGAATGAATTTTTGTTAATTTGAAAGAGAGATATTGAAATTTAATATATATATTAACAATAGTTTTTCATTCTTACATTTATATTTTTAAACTTTTCATTTAAAATAATTTCAAAATTAGTGTAGTGTTGCAAAATAATGCAACGACATCCATTTACCTTTCACCTACATTCTCCAAATGAAATTAACAGTGTACTATTTAGTTTAATCTTCTCTATGTATGTCCTATGTATATATGTATGTATATATACATATATGCATATATATGTCTGTATTTATATGTCTATATTCATATGTTTGTATCTATATCTATCTATGAAATAAATTATGTCATAACAAATACACCTTTAATTCTTTCATAGAACAAACATCATATTCAAATGAAAAAATATCTCTAAAAGTTTTTACTCTAAAATCATGAACAAGAGTGCCTACTCTTATCATTTTTATTCAATATAGTACTAGAAATCCTAGCTAAAGCAATTAGGCAAGGGGGAAAAAAGGCATCCAAATATCAAATAGGAAAGTAAGAAGTAAAATTGTCTCCATTTGCAAATGAAATGATATTATCTATAGAAAATCATAAAGACTTCACACACACACACACACACACACACACACTGTTAGAACTAACAAATGAATTCAATCAAGTTGGAGGATAGAAAATTAACATACAAAATTAGTTACTTTTCTATTCCCTAAAAGTAAACTATCTGAAAAAGAATTAAAGAAAATACTTCCACTTATAATAACATCAAAACAATAAAATACTTAGGAATAAATTTAACCAAGGTTATGAAATGCCTGTGCACTATAAATACAAAACATTGATGAAAGATTGAAGATACAACTAAATGAGAAGATATCCCATGCTTATGTACAATGTAAAATTAATATTGTTAAACGTTAATAATGCCCAAATCCATCTAAAGATTCAATGGAATCCCTATTGAAACTCAAATAATTTTTTCCAGAAATACAAATATCAATCCTAAAATTTCTATCAAATGTCAAAAGGCCAATACCCAAATCAATATTGAGAAAGAACTGGAGAAATCACAGTTTCTGATTTCAAACTGTACTACGAAGCTATAGTAATCAAAATAATTGGTGATTATGATGGTATGGAAACAGACATAAAGTCTAATGGAACAAAAAAGGAAAAAGACTAGAATACATACACACACACACACACACACACACACACACGTGCATACGTGGACACACACAGAGTCACTAATCTTTGACAGGAGGAGTCAAGAATATTTAATGTGGGAATGGATATTCTGTTTAACAAATGTTGTTTGGAAAACTGGATATTCACATGTAAAAGGATGAAATTGGATGCATATCTTATGCCACTCACAAAAATTAACTCACAATGGATTAAAGACTAAGAAAAAAAAACTTCTGTATTAAAATATAGGAGAAGAGGTCCTTCACATTGGCCTTGGTAATGATTTTCTGGATATAACACCAAAAGCACAAGCAACAAAAACAAACACCAGCAAGTGTGAGTATACGAAACTAAAAAGTTTATGCACAGCATAAGAAACAACAAAATTAAAAGACAACTTACAGAATGGGAGAAAGTATTTGAAAACCATATATCTAATATTGGATTAATTTTAAGATATATATTAAAAAACTAATACTATTCAATAGGGAAAAGACCAACAATCCTGTTGACAATAGGGCAAGGTACCTAACTAGACATTCTTCGAAAGAAGACATCAATATTCCCAACAGGTACATGAAAAGATGCTCAATATCACTAGTCAGGAAAATGCAAATCAAAATCACAATGAAATAGCATCTATTAGAATGGCTATTATCTTAAAGATAAGAGGTAACAAGTGCTGGGAAAGGTGTACAGAAAAGGGAACAATTGTGCATTGTTGATGGGAGTGTACATTGGTGCAACCATTATGGAAAAAAATTTAAAAAGAGAACTATCATATGATAAAGAAATCTCACTTCTAGAAACATATCTTAATAAAATAAAGTCACAAGATCAAAGAGATATCTGATCTGCAACCCAGTGTTTACTGCAGCATTATTCACAACAGACCAGAAAGACATGGAAATGATCTAAGCACATACATGGAATATTGTTCAGTCGTAAGAAAGAAGGAAATCCTTCTGTCATTTGTAACAACATTGATGAAACTTAAATGTATTATGCTATGTGAAATAAGTCCATAAAGAGAAAGAAAAACCCTGTATGATCTCACTCAGATATGGAATCTAAAAAAAAATATTAAAGGTTTATGGGTGCCTAGTGCTCTTTTGGTTAACTGTCATGCCCTTGATTTCAGTTCAGATGATTATCTCATAGTTCATGGGTTTGAGCCCTGCATTAAGCTCTGCAATTACAGCACAAGGCCTGCTTGGGATTCTCCTTCTCCCTCTCGCTTTCTCTCTGTCCCTTCCCCTCTTGCATGCTCTCTCTCTCTCTCTCTCTTCCAAAAATAAATAAATTTTTAAAAATATTCAAAGTTTAGAAATAGATTTTAAAAGTCTGTAAACTCAATGATTCAAGATGGTGGAGAATTAGGGAGCTCCAACATTTCACTCGCTCCCATCTCTCAGATAGAAAAGTGCTGAAGCCATAGGACACTGAACTACAGGATTTTGGGAGGAAAAGGACACAGAGTCTGCTGAGAAAAAAACCTCATAGGGTTACAAAAAAAAACAAGTCAAATACACATGGTGGAGAGTCCCAAATACCACTATGAGTAGGGAAATAAAATAACGAAAGTCTGAACAAGAGAGACCAAGAGACACCATTCAAAGAAGACTTCCTTAATGGACAGGCAATGAGCCTTCATTAATAAAGTGGGATTCGCAGGTGCAGAGCACATAACAAGCTTTAAAAACTAACAAAAGAGAAAAAGCTAGCCAAAATGACTAAACGGAAGAACTCTCCTCTACAAAAATGCCAGGAAGAAATGACAGCTAAAGAACTGCTCAAAACAGATATAACCAACATAAATGAATAAGAATTTAGAGCAATAGTCATAAAATTAATCACTGGCCTTGAAAAAGGCATGGGATACATCAGAGAAGCTATTGTTACAAATATTATGGACCTTAAAAATAGTTGTGATGGATTTTTAAAATGCTATATGAGGTGCATAATAAAATGGAGGCAGCCAATGGACGGATTTAAGAGGCAGAGAGGAGAATAGATGAATTAGAAGACACAATTATAGAAAAAGGGGAAGCCGAGAAATAGAGAGATAAACTGATCCAGGAACACAAAAGGAGAGTTCCAGAACTGAGTGATACAAATAACGGAACAATATCCATATCAAAGGAATTCCAGAAGAGGAAGAGAGAGGGAAAGACGCTGAAGGAGTACTTGAACAAATTATAGCTGAGAACCTCCCGAATCTGGGGAAGGAAACAGGCATTGAAATTGAGGAGGCACAGAGAACTCTCCTCAGATGTAACATGAATCAATTTTCTGCATGAAATATCATAGTGAAACTGGTAAAATATAAGGACAAAGAAAATTCTGAAAGCAGCTAGGGACAAAAGTGCCCTAACATACAAAGCGAGACCTATCAGAGTAGTTGCAGACGTGTGCTTGGATGGCTCAGTTGGTTAAGTGTCCTACTTCAGCTCAGGTCATGATCTCACAGTTCGTGGGTTCAAGTCCCGTGTTGGGCTCTGTGCTGACAGGTAGCTCAGAGCTTTGAGCCTGTTTCAGATTCTGTGTTTCCAACTCTGACTCTCCCCTGCTCATGCTGTCTCTCTCTCTCATAAATAAAAATAAACAAATAAATAAAAGAGTAGTTGCAGACATATCTACTGAACCTTGGCAAGCCAGAAAGGAATGGCAGGAAATTTTCAATGTGATGAACAGAAAAACTACGCAGCCACGAATCCTCTATCCAGCAAGTCTATCATTCAGAATAGAAGGAGAGATAAAAAGAAAAAAAAAACCTCCCAAATAAACAAAAACTGAAAGAATTCATCATCACTAAACCAGACCTACAAGAAATCCAAAGGAGACCCTACGAGGGAAATGTTTCAAGGAACACAAGGTACCACAGGCACCACCACAAGCATGAATCCTACAAAGAATACAATGACTCTAAACCCATATTTTTCAATAATAACACTGAATATAAATGGAATAAATGCTCCAATCAAAAGACGTAGGGTAGCAGAATGGATTAAAAAAATCCATCTATTTGATGTCTACAAAAGACTCATTTCAGACCTTAGGACACATTCAAATTGACAGTAAGAAATGGAAAAATATCTATCATGCTACTGGAAGTCAAGAGAAAGAGTAGCTATACTTCTATAAGACAAAATTCACTTTAAAGTAAGGCAATAACAATGGATGAAGAAGGGTATTATATCATAATTACAGGGTCCATCCATCAAGAAGAGCTAACAATTATAAATGTTTACCCACTGAATATAGGAGCACCCAAATATGTAAAACAATCACAAACATAAGCAATCTTATAGATAAGAATGTGCTAGCAGGGGGATTTAATACTCCACTGACAGCAATGGAAGGATCAACTAGACAGAAAATCACTAAAGAAACAATGTACCAGAATGACACATTGGACTGCATGGATTTGACAGATATATTGAGAACTCCACATCCCGAGGCTACGGTATTCACTTTCTCCTTAAGCGCTCATGGCACATTCTCTAAGATAGATCACACACTGGGGAATAAACAACTCTCAAGTAATATGAAAGTATTGAGACCATACCATTCACAATATCAGATCACTACGCTATGAAACTTAAAATCAATCACAGGAAGAAGACTGGAAAAACCTCCAAATATATGGAGGTGTGGGAGCCCGACAGTGACCACAAGAAAGCGTGGCTAGGGACGCGGGGATGTGCCTACACACGGGGCTCCCTGCCTGGGCAAGGCATTCCTGCAAACAGGATGCTCTGCCAGGAGGCCTGCACACAGTATCCAAGTTTAATGGTCCGCTTGCAAACGAGGGAACATGCCCTCCTTAGAAATAAGGAGGAGGCTGGAATTGTGAGCAGGCCTCTTAGTAAACATGTTGTGGTGGCTTCCTCCCTTTGCTCCCCCCTGTCCTTGAAATGTGTTTGGCTACTTGCCCTTAATTGGCAAAGGAATGCATCTTGTAGATTTCAGTTTGTATCCAGTTACCGGGGTATAAAGTAAACCGCAAGAGGGGCTTGCGTAGAATTGTTCCTCCGGCCGGAGTTGTTTCTGTGTCTGTCTTTTGTGTGTGTCTTGTCCTTTGTGTCATTTCGTCCGCAACAGGAGGTTAAAGAACATCCTACTAAAGAATGAATGGGTCAGTCAGGCAATTAGAGAACTTAAAAAATATATGGAAACAAATGAAAATGAGAACACAACAATCCAAACTCTATGGGATGTGGCAAACGCAGTCATAAGAGGAAAGTACATTGCACTAGAGGCCTATTTCAAGAATTTAGAATAACTGTAAGTACAAAATCTAACAGTGCACCTAGAGGAACTAGAAGAAGAGCAACAAGAGCACCCCAAACCGACTAAGAGAAGAGAAATAATAAAAATCAGGGCATAAATAAACAGTATAGAATCAAGAAAGAAAGAAAGAAAGAAAGAAAGAAAGAAAGAAAGAAAGAAAGAAAGAAAGAAAGAAAGAAAGGAAAGAAAGAAAGAAAGAAAGAAAGAAAGAAAGAAAGAAAGAAAGAAAGAAAGAAAGAAAGAGAAAAGCAGTTGAACAGATCAATGAAACCAAGAGTTGTTTTTTAGAAAAAGTAAACAAAATTGACAAACCTGTAGTCAGGCTTCTCAAAAAGAAAAGAGAGAGCATTCAAATAGACAAAACCATGAATGAAAATGTTTGCACGTATAGGAGGATTAGGAGTAACTTAACAGAGGCCCATGAGAGAGAAGAAAGGAAAAATATTTGAGGAAAGGGAGGGAGGCAAACCAGGAGAGACTCTTGAATACTGAGAACAAACTGAGGGATGATGGGGGTGGGGAAAGGAGCAGGGGTGTGACGGGCATGGAGGTAAGCACTTTTTGGGATGAGCACTGGGTGTTATATGGAAAACATCTTGACAATAAACTACTTAAGAAAATAATAATAATAAATAAAAATAAAAAGGAAATAAAATAGTCTGTAAAAAAAGTTTAGAAATAGAGAATTGTTTTCCTAAAACCAAACGTATGCTCTTATATAAGAATAATACAACTTATCAAAAGTAGAAAATTAATATTGATATATTTTATAGTGATATAAAAAAGAATAAACAATTGGGTAGAAAGGAAAATTTCTCCTTATAATAGAATTTATACTAAGAAATGTAGAAGTAATAATGGAATAAGAAAATCACCATTTGACAAACACAACTGCAATACTTGCTTGAGGCAACAATGACCAATGGATTGGTAAAACTACTTAGTGAAAGTATGATGAGAAACAGCATATTCACATCATATCAGAGTATATCCTTGTAAGACACTAACAACAAAAGTAAAAAATGGTAATTACAGTGCAGAATCTCCACAGAAATCAGTTTATCCAAGTGATAAAATTTAAGATAACCTATAATAGGATAGTTACATATCATGTACTCTCTATATCATGCACTTGGAAGAATACACCATCACTTTTGTGATATTCTTGTCAAAAAACACACAGATGATTCTCATCATGAAGAATCCTCCAATGAACCCAAATTAAAGGACTCTACAAAAATTGTTCTGAAAACTTTTAATATGTCCATATCCTGAAAAACAAAGAAAGGCTAAGGTTTTAGATCAAAGCATATTAAAGAGATAAGACAACAAAAAGCAACACATAATCCAGGATTTCTTTTGATAAAAAGAATATTATTGTAGTAATAATATTTTGAGTATTTCTTTTGAGCTAACTTTATTGTGTTTACAGCAGTATTTTAATATATAATGTGCCCTTATGCATTAGCACATATTTAATTATTTTAATGTTTGAAAATATTATAGTATATACAGTACACTATATATACTATAATATATATTAATATATATTATATATACTCTATATTATACATAATATATACTATAATATAATATATATTAATATATATTATATATACTATATATTATACATAGTATATAATACAATATATAGTATATATAGTATACTATATATAGTATAGTATAGCTTGCGTGTATATATATATATATATATATATATATATATATATAATCAAATGAACATGGGTTTCATTCATAATTTGGCTTTTGTAAATAATCCTACAACTAATGTAGGAGTGTATCCGTTTCTACAAATTATTGTAATTGTATTCTTTGGGTAAATACCTAGTAGTGGAATTATTGTATCACATGGTAGCTCTATTTTAAACTTCTTAGGGAAACTTCATACTGTTTTCCACAGTGGCTACACTAGTTTGCATTTCCACCAAAAGTTGACAAGAGTTTCTTTTTCTCCACGTTCTCATCAAAACTTTTGTTTCCTTTGGTTTTTATTTTAGGAATTATGATAGGTGTGAGGTGGTATCTCATTGGGGTTTTGATTTGCATTTCCCTGATCATTAGTGATGTTGAGCATTTTTTCATGTATCTATTGGCCATCAGCATGTTTTCTATGGAGAAATATCTGCACATGTCTTCTGATCATTTTTAATCATATTATTTTTTGATGTTGAATTGTATAAGTTCTTTATATATTTTATAACTATTCTTTTATCACATATATCATTTGAAAATATCTTCTATCATTCGATAGGCTGTCTTTTATTGGTTGTTATATTTTCAGTGAAAAACCTTTTTATTTTTTGTATCCAAATAGGTTTTTTGTTTTGTTTCTATTCCCCTTGCTTTAGCCGATATATTTAGAAACATTTTATTATGGCCACTGTCAGATAAATTAATTCCTCTGCTATCTTCTATGATTTTCATGGTATCAGGTCTCACATTTAGGTCTTCAATCCATTCTGAGTTTATTTTTGTGTATGGTGTAAGACAGTGATCCAGTTTCATTCTCTTGCATGTAGCTGTCCACTTTTCACAATACATTTGTTGAAAAGACTGACTTTCCCCATTGTATGTTCTTGCCTAGTATGTCATTGATTAATTGACCATTTATCGTGAGTTTATTTCTGCGATGTATATTCTTTTTTTTTTGTCTTAAATACTTTATTGTCAAGTTGGTTTACATATAATACCCAGTGCTCATTGCAACAAGTGCCCTCCTCCATGCCCATCACCCCCCTTCCCCTATCCCCCACCCCCATCAGCCCTCAATTTGTTCTCAGCATTCAAGAGTCTCTCATGGTTTGCCTCCCTCCCTCTCCCCCACTATTTTCTCCCTTCTTCTCCCCTATGGTCCTCCGTTAAGTTCCTCCTAATCCTCCTATATGTGCAAACATATGGTATCTGTCCTTCTCTGCCTGACTTCTTTCGCTCAGGATAACACCCTCGAGTTCCATCCATGTTGCCACAAATGGCCAGATTTCATTCTTTCTCATTGCCATGTAGTATTCCATTGTATAAATATACCACATCTTCTTGATCCATTCATCAGTTGATGGACACTTAGGTTCTTTCCATGTTTTGGCTATTGTTAAGAGTGCTGTTATGAACATTGGGGTACATGTGCCCTTATGCATTAGCACTCCTATAACCTTTGGGTAAATTCCTAGCAGTGCTACTCCTGGGTCATAGGGAAGTTCTTCGCTAATTTTTTGAGGAACCTCCACACTGTTTTCCAGAAGGGTTGCACCAGCTTTCATTCCCACCAACAGTGTAGGAGGGTGTCCGTTTCTCCACATCCTCGCCAGCATCTAGAGTCTCCTGATTTTTTCATTTTAGCCATTGTACCGGCGTGAGGTGGTATCTCAGTGTGGTTTTTATTTGAATTTCCGTGATGGTGAGGGACCCTGAGCATCATTTCATGTGTCTGTTGGCCATCTGGATGTCCTCTTTGAAGAAGTGTCTGTTCATGCCTTCAGCCTATTTCTTCACTGGATTATTTGTTTTTCGGGTGTGGAGTTTTATATTCTATTTCATTTACCTATATGTCTATTTATGTGACAGCACCCTACTCTATTGATTATTATAACTTTGTACTATATTTTAATGTCTGGGATTAGATTGTTTCCAGTTTCATTCTTTTTCAAGACTGCTTTGACTCATTGTGGTTTTTGCAGTTCCATAAACATTTTAGAATTATTAGAATTGGTTCTAGTTCTGTTAAAAAATTTCTTTTAGTATTTTGACAGGGATTGCATTAAATATGTACGTAGCTTTCAGTAAAATGGATATTTTAACAATATTTGTTCTCTCAATCCGTGAACATGGAAAATCTTTTCATTTGTTCATGTTATCTTCAATTTCTTTCATCAATATTTTGTAGTTTTCAGCATACAGGTCTTTCACCGTTGTTAAGGTTATTCCTAGGCATTTTAATATTTTTGGTGTAGTTGTAAATAGGGTATTTTCTTAATTTTTCTTTTTGCTTAATTTCTCATTATTCGTGTCTAGAAAAGCAATGGATTTCTGTATATTGATTTTGAATACTGTGACCTTACTGAAACCTTTGATCAGTTCTAGTGGTTGTTAGTGGACTTTTTAGGGTTTTCTATATATAATTGTATCATTTCATCTGCAAATAGTGAAAATTTTACTTCTTCTTTATGGATGCATTTATTTATTTTGAATTTTTAATGTTTATTTATTTTTGTGTGTGAGAGAGAGGGAGTGGGACAGAGGTAGAGAGAAAGGGAGACACAGAATCTGAAACAGGTTCCAGGCTTTGAACTGTGACATATAGTGTCCAACAGGGGCTCGAAGTCACAAGCCATGAGATCATGACCTGAACCAAAGTTGGATATTTAACCTACTGACCCACCCAGGTGCACCAGGAATTTGGGTACATTTAATTTATTTTTCTTCTCTGATTGCTGTAGCTAGGGTTTCCAGTATTATGTTGAATAAAACTAGTGAGAGTGGACCTATTCTTTACTTGCTCGTGATCTTAGGAAAGAAACTCTCAGTTTTTCACAGTTAAGTATATTAGCTGTGGGTTTTTCATATATGGCTTCTATTAGGTCGAGGTGTATTTTCTCTAAACCTGCTTTGTTGACAATTTTTATCATGAATGGATATTGTGCTTCATCAAATGCTTTTTCTGCATCCAATGAAAGAATCATATTATTTTTATTTTTTTCTTTTATTGATGTGATGTGTCAAGTTGATTGATCTGCAAATACTGAATCACCCTTGCATCCCAGTAATAAATCCCACATGATCCTGGTGGAAAAAATGTAATGTATTGGATTCAGCATTTTGTTGAGGGATTTGGATGTTTTTATCAAATATATCAACCTTTAATCCACTTTTTTTGGTAGTGTCTTTATTTTTGGTATCACAATAATGCTGGCCTCATAGAATCAATTTGGAAGCTTTCCTTCCTCCTCTAATTTTTTGGAATAAGTTGAGATGAATAGGAATGAATTCTTCTTTAAACGTTTGGCATGGTTCAACTGTGAAGACTTCTTGTGCTGGACTTTTGTTTTGTGGAAGTTTTTTTATTACTAATTCAATTTCACTGCTGTCAGTTGGGTTGTTCAAATTTTCTATTTCTTCCTGATTCAGTTCTAGGAACTTTTATGTATCTAGGAATTTACCAATTACTCTTAGCTGCCCAATGTGTGGGTATATAATATTTTATAATCTCTTATAATCCTTTGTATTTCTATAAGGTCTGTTGCTGTTTCCCTTCTTTCTTTTGTGATTTTGTTTCAGTTCTTTCTCTCTCTCTCTCTCTCTCTCTCTCTGAGTCTGGCTAGAGGTTTCTCAGTTCTGTTGATCTTTTCAAAGAACCAACTCCTGGTTTTAGTGATTGATTCTACGTTTTTGCTTCATTTTAGTTTTTAGTGTCTATATCATTAATTTTTGCTCTTATCTTTATTCTATCTTTACTTCTGCTGGTTTTGGGTTTTATTTGTTGTTCTTTTTCTCTTTTTCTAGCTTCTTTAAGTGTAACTTTGACTTTCTTTTTAATTTGAGATCTTTCTTGCTTCATGAGGTAGGCCTGTATTGCGATAAACTTTCCTCATAGAACCACTTTTACTACATCTTAAAAATTTTGGACCACTGTGTTTTCATTTTAATTTGCCCCTATGTTTTTTTTTTCCTTATTTGCTTTTTGAACTCTTGGTTGACCCATTCACACACTTTAGTAGCATATCATTTAAGCTGCATCTATTTGTACTCTTTCCAGATTTTTTCTTGTGGTTGATTTCTAGTTTCATAGCATTGTTATCAGGAAAGATACATGGTGTGACTTCAGTTTTTTGTAACTTGTTGAGACTTGTTTTGTGGCCTAATATGTAATGTATTGTGGAGACTGTTTCATGTGTGCTTGTAAAGAATGTGTATTTTACTGTTTTAGGGTGGAATGTTCTGAATATATCTTTTTGATTTATCTTGTCCAACATTTCATTCAAAGTCACTGTTTCCTTGTTTCTTTTCTGTTTCAATGACATATCTACTGATGTAAGCGGGAAATGAAAGTCCACTATATTCTTGTATTCCTATTAATTACTTCTTTAATGATTGTTGTTAGTTGCTTTATGTATTTGGGTGTTCTATGTTGGGTGCATAAATATTTGCAATTTTTATATCTTCTTACTTATTTGTTTCCTTTATGATTATGTAGTGTCCTCCTTTGCCTTTTGTTACAATATTTGCTTTAAAGTCTATATTATTTGATATATGTATTGCTACCTTGAATTTCTTTTCACTTCCATACGAATAATAAAATATTTTTTATATCTTTTTTTTAAAATATTTTTTATTTATTTCTTGGAGAGAGAGAGAGAGAGAGCGTGAGCAGGGGAAGGTCAGAGAGAGAGGGAGTCACAGACTGAAACAGGCTCCAGGCTCTGAGCTGGCAGACAGAGCCCGACGCGGGGCTCGAACCCATGAACCGCGAGATCATGACATAAGCGAAAGTCGGACGCTTAACCGACTAAGCCACCCAGGCGCCCCATTTTTTATATCTTTACTTTCAGTCTACGTGTGTCTTTATGTCTGAAGTGAGTCCTTAGTAGGCAGCACGTAGTTGCATGTTCACTTTTCATCTATTCCTTCATTCTGAGTCTTTTGATTGAAGCAATTAGTCCATTTACATTCAAGCTAATTATTGATAGGTATGTAATTATTGACATTTTGTTATTGCTTTTATGGTTATTTTTGTAGTTCTCTGTTCATTTCTCCTCGTGATCGTTGCTCTCACTGCTGAATTTCTTTAGTGATATACTTGGATTCCTTTTTCTGTCTGTATGTTTGCAAATCTATTACTCATTTTTTATTTGTCATTACCATTAGGTGTGTATATAACATCTTATGCAGATAGCAGTCTATATAAACTTGATGGTCACTTCAGTTTGAACCCATTTTAAAGCATTAAATTTTTATTCCCTCTTTTCCCATTTTATGTATATGGTATCATACTTTACATTGCCCGACAAATCCCTTGACTAATCTTTATAGACATACTTGAACTTACTGCTTTTGTGCTTCCTACTTTTCTTATTACTGCTTAGAGTATTTTCTTTCTACTCAGAGTCTCCTAAAGATTTATTTACTTACTTATTTGTTTGTTTATTTATAAGTTTTTAGAGAGAGAGAGAGTAGGGGAAGGGTATAGAGATGGGCAGGGGGAGAATCTAAAGCAGCCTCTGCATTGTCAGTGCAGAGCCTGATGCCTAGCTTGATCTCATGAACTGTGAGATCATGATCTGAGTTGTAATCAAGAGTTGGACGCTTAACCACCTGAACCACTCATTTGCCCCTGAAAGAGTCCCTTTTAACATTTTTGTTGGTCTGGTCTAGTAGCCATAAACACCTTTAATTTTTGTCTGGGAAACTATTTACCCTATTCCAAAGGATATCTTTCATGGATAGATTATTATCAGTTGCAGGTTTTTTTTTTCCCCCCAGCACTTTGAATCTTGCCATTCCCTTCTGGGTTACAAAGTTTCTGCTGAAAAATCACAAGCTGATAGCCTTTGAGTTTCCTTTGTATGTAAGTGTTTTCTCTTGCTGCTTTTAAAAATTTTTATCAGTACTTTTTTGCCATTATAATTACTATGTATCATAGTGTGAATCTCCTTGGGTTGATTTTGTTGGGGGTTCTGTATGTCTCTTGGATCTGGATTTCTGTTATCGTTCCCACAGTTGGGAACTTTTCAGCTCTATTTTATGAAAAAAATTTTATAACCCCATTTATCTTACTTCTGGGATCCCAATAATGTTAATGGTATTGTATTGATTATGTCACTGAATTATCTTAATCTATTTTATTTTTTATTATTATTTCCTTTCTCCTATTCTACTTGATTATTTCCTATTACTCTTATCTCCAAGCTGCTGATCTGTTCTGACTCCTCTAGACTACTGTTAATTCTCTGAAGTGTATTTTTAAGTTCTATCATTGAATTTATCTCTGGATGATTTCATTTTTATATTTTATTTCTCTTTGTTGAGGGTGTCTTTGAATTTCTCCATTTTTTTCCTAAGGTTCACTGAATATCTTTATGACCATTACTTTAAAATTTCTATCGGGCCTATTACTTATCTCCATTTAACTTAGCTCTCTTGATGTGATTTTGTGCTGTTCTTTCATTTGGGACACATTCCTCTGACTCTTCATTTTGTCTATTTCTCTTAGTCTAAATATTTTGCCTTTGAAGGTAGTGGCTTATGAAGAAAAGGTCCTGTAGAGCCCTGCAATGAAATGTTTCCTGTTCAACATAAGCTGGCACTTCATGGGTGTCTCTTATGTGTTTATGTGTGCAATCCACTATTGTGACTAAGCCACATTTTTCTGCAGTCCAGTGGTCTACAATAGTTCTTTTTGCTAGTTTTGGGCAGGGTTTTTTGTTGGCCAGTCTGTAGCCATCTTGGTCTTGAGTTGAGTCTGACTAGACTTTTGTCACAGCTTTAGTAACACATAACTATAGGGATCTCTCCATATGTAGTCCCCTAAGAAGCTTTTGATGGTTAGTGGGGGCTGCAGTCAGAACAACTGTCTGCTTCCATCTGCTGTTGGAGTCACAGAAAACCTGGGGTATATTGTTTTCTTTCCCTTTCCTTGAGGTAGGAGTCATTTTGCAGTAGTGCTAACTCCTGTGGTGGCTGCTTGCACACTGTCAGGCTTGTGACACTGCTTTGGATGGACTCATGCTGATGACGTGTTGGAGGGGATGAGTTCACAGGAAAACACGGGGGTGTAGAGAATAGTGTTAACAAGATCTTGCTAGTCCACTGAAGGCAGACCTGCAGCTGCCCCAGAAAATCCTGTGTAGGTCTAGCTAAAGTGGATGGGCCTGCAGAAGATCTCAGGGCAATGTGATTTAGCAAGCTAGGTGGAGAATGTTAGGGCTCAGCTGGTTCCTACAGGTATCCATGTATCTAGGCTGGGGGGGTGCAAGGCAGGGAGATGATAACTGTCTATTATTTTGTTATTGGAGAAGACTCTCAATGATTCCTGCCCTTCCAGCACACAGTCTGAGATTTGTAAACAAATCTTCATTTCATATAACCCCAGGTGTTTTTCAAAATACTGCTACTATGCTTTATCTCAGTGAGGCTGCTTGTTGTGCTGTATCTTTAGTGGTGAGAACTCAGTTCTCTATTGCTTTCTGGCTCTTCCAGAGCCCTGTCTGCTGATTTTTAATATTCTAGGTTTTAAACCAACTGATTATAAGAACTCACATGTTAAGTCCCTCTGAAGCCAGATGTTATGAGAATTCATTTTCCCAGTGGGGGTCCACAAGGCCAATAGTGTATGATGTGGGGTATGCTCTTCCCTACTTCCCTACTGTAGGCCAGTTTGGGTCCTGATTGAATCTCCACCCTTCCTACCCTCTCTGATGTGGCCTTTTCTCTAGCTGTGGAGAGTCTGTTCTGCCAGTCTTTTGGTCACTTTCTGGGTTATTTATACCAATGTATGTATTATCTAAATGTATTCATGAGATAAGGTGATCCTAGGATCCATCTAGTTCACCTCCTTCCCTATAAGTCTCCTTAGTGTTGTTTTTTAAATCAACTGTATTTCGTAACATAGCCCGATTCTCAATGTGGGAAGTTCATGACAACCAGACTTGTGGGAGCCCGACAGTGACCACAAGAAAGCATGGTAAGGGACGCAGAGATGTGCCTGCACACGGGACTCTCTGCCTGGGCAGATCATGCCTGCAAACAGGATGTTCTGCCAAGGGGCCTGCACACAATATCCAAGTTTAATGGTCCACTCGCAAACGAGTGAACATGCCCTCCTTAGAAGTAAGGAGGAGGCTGGAATTGTGGGCAGTCCTCTTAGTAAACATGTTGTGGTTGCTTCCTTCCTTTGCTCCCCCCTGTCCTTGAAATGTGTTTGGCTACTTGCCCTTATTTGGTAAAGGAATGCATCTTGTAAATTTCAGTTTGTATCCAGTTACCGGAGTATAAAATAAACCGCAAGAGGGGCTTGCATAGAATTGTTCCTCCGGCCGGAGTTGTGTCTGTGTCTGTCTTTTGTGTGTGTTTTCTCTTTGTGTCATTTCGTCTGCAACAAGACTTCTATCTTTTATGTGCTTATTAAGCTGAATTAAGTGGTCTAATACAAACAATGAATATTTAATTAACATATTATCACTTGACTAATATTTAATGAAATAATTATTTAAAAATCATCAAATGTTCTCATTCAAGTTATTATGGATTTACTTTATAAATCTACATTTTTTTAAAATATTTTATTTAGTTTTTGAGAGAGAGATAGAGACAGCATGAGCAGGGGAGGGTCAGAGAGAAAGGAGACACAGAATATGAAGCAGGCTTTAGGCTCTGAACTAGCTGTCAGCACAGAGCCCGACGTGGGGCTCGAACCCATGATCCATGAGATCATGACCTGAGCTGAAGCAGGACGCTTAACCAACTGAGCCACCCAGGCGCCCCTTTATAAATCTATTTTAACTCTATGCTCCCCTGTTTAATAGTGAAAGACAGACTCATTAAAGCTTAACAATATGGTTGTAAGATATTGAGTGATAATGATGATGATGACGATGATGGTGATGATGATGACGATGATGCAATAGCATCATTTTAAAATTTATATATAATGTGAAATTTTGCCATAAAATACAGTTTCATAGATTTATAAAAAATATAATCAGGGGCGCCAGGTGGCTCAGTCAGTTAAGCATCTGACTCTTGATTTGGGCTTAGGTCATTATCTCATGGTTCATGAATTCGAGCCCCACATTGAGCTCTTTCTAGTAGTGCAGAGCCTACTTAGGATTCTCTCTCTCCCTATCTCTCTGAACTTTCCCTACTTATGTTCTATCTCTCCGTCAAAATAAATAAACTGAAAAAAAAATGTAATCAAGGAAACTGTCTTAAAATATATTTCATATTTTGTTATTGTGTTTATCCAACTTCACCAGCCACCACACTGTTCTCTGTTCTTACAATCTTTTGCTTTTCCAATCTACAATGTTCACATTATTTTATTCGTTCATTCAGTGATGTGTTTTTACCAGTTTCTATGTGATATCTCATAAGCACAAGGGTTTGTGCTCAATGTATAGGATATGGAAATGACTAGGGCACATCTCAAGCCTTTAGGACTTTATTATGTAGTAGAGGAGGTGTGATGAGTATATGAGTAACTAAAAGTGATCCAAAGAAATAAAAATAAAATGTCTGATAATGAGCAAGAAGAATTTGACCTGCACTTATCACATTAAACATTTGATTCCACAACTACCATACTGAGGTACATAATGGAGGTATTTGCATGAAGGAGCTTTAGAATTACTCCTGGAAGTATGATATTATTTCAAATGGCATTCTTGGAATGGAAAATAGTCCAAGAACTGGGTTCACATAAACCAAAATATTTAGTAGAAAAGTTAGAGGTTAGTTTGAGGTTTAGAAAACTGCCAAGTAATAGGGCACCTGGGTGGCTAAGTCACATAAATGTCGAACTGCGGATTTTAGCATGGATCAAGATCTCACGGTTCACTAGACTGAGTTCCACATTGGGGTCCTCACTGACAGCACAGAACCTGCCTGGAATTCTCTCTCTCCCTCTTTTTCTGCCCTTCCCCCACTAGTGCACATACACATAGCCTCTCTCTCTCTCTCTCTCTCTGTCTCTCAAAATAAGTGAATTTTTAAAAAGAGAAAAGAAATCTGTCAAGTTTGTCTATAATAGAGAATTATAGAGGAACAGTATAAGGACTAAAAAAAAATTCCTAAAAACCTGGCAGATCTACTTTAGTGAAACATATCTTTTATATCAAGAACTTGTTCTAGTTTTTGAAACACTCATATTTCAAGTCAATATAGGTTGCTTAAGTCTTTGCAAAATGTTGAAATTTTATATAGGATGTAGTACATTAAGATCATTTGCTATTCCAAATCTT
Source organism: Proteles cristata cristata (assembly GCA_017311185.1). Lineage (NCBI taxonomy): Eukaryota > Metazoa > Chordata > Mammalia > Carnivora > Hyaenidae > Proteles > Proteles cristata. Next base: position 12,580 of record JAESUZ010001328.1, on the reverse strand, counting down.
CCATTTCCTTGTTAATTTTCTTTTTTTAGTGTTTTATTTATTTATGAGACAGAGAGAGAGAGAGAGAGAGAGAGAGCAGGAGAGGGTCAGAGAGAGAGGGAGATACAGAATCTGAAGCAGGCTCCAGGCTCTGAGCTAGCTGTCAGCACAGAGCCCGGCAGCAGGGCTCGAACCCACGAACCGTGATCATGACCTGAGCCGAAGTCAGACACTTAAATTACTGAGACCCCCAGGCACCCCTCCTTGTTAATTTTCTACCTTGTTGTATTATATATTATTGAAAAGGTATTGAAGTCTTGTACTATTATTGTCAAATTGTCTATTCCTCCCCTTAATTATAACAGTTTCAGTTTTATGTATTCTGGCACATATATGTTTATAATTGAATGCCTGCCTGGTGGATTGACCCTTTTGTCATTATGAAATATCTTTCTTTTTTCTTATAACATTTTTTGCCTTAAAGGATATTTTGTAGGATATTAGTATAGCAATTTCAACCATCTTTTGGTTACTGTATTCATTGTACAATTTTTCCATCCTTTTACCTTCAACCTATTTGTATCTTTGAATCTAAAGTATATATTATAGAAAGCAGAATATTAGAAATTATTTTAATTTATTCTGTTAATCTCTGATTTTTAATGAAGAATATAATCCATTTATATTTAATGCAATTGTGGAAAAGTTAGAGATTATCTCTCTCATTTGGTTATTTGTTGTCCATATGTCTATGTCTTTTTTTATTCTTTTATTCCTTCATTGCTGTATTATTTTATGTTTACCTAGTGTTGTCTTAATTTCGTCCTCATTTATGAAGAATAATTTTCTGGGTTGGCAGTCTTTGTCTTTCATAATTTTACATCTGGCTTCCATGGTTTCTGATGAGATATAAAGAGTTAATCTTATTGAGGATTGCTTATACGTGATGAATTACTTCTCCTGCTGCATTCAAGATTCCTTGGCTTTGGCTTTGGACAGCTTGATTATGATGTGTTTAGGTATGAATTGCTTTTGAGCTTATTTTACTTGGAGCTCACTGAACTTCTTAAATACGCAGATTAATGGTTTTCATCAAATTTAGAAGTTTTTAACTTTTTTCCCCAAATATTCTTTCTGCTTTTTTTCTCTCTGCTTGGCACTCACATTCTGCATGTGTTCTTATGCTCGGTGGTATCCAACAGGTCCTTGATGACCTGTTTATTTTTCTTCTTTGTTTTATTTTTTGGTTTTACAGACTGGACAATCTCAATTGACCTATTTCAAACTTCACTGATTCTTTTTTGAAAATAGTACAAATCTATTAATGATCTTTATAGAGAATTTTTATTTCACTTTTACTTTTAAATTCCAGAAATTTATATTGAGTTCTTTTTAAAATATAATTTCTACATTTTTGTGGCACTGTATATATGTGTAGACATTGCATTCATACTTCAATTCTTTGGACATAGTTTCTCTAGTTTATTTTTTACAAATTTATAATATTTGATTTAAAATATGTATCAAGTAAATCCAACATATGATCTTCGTCAGGGAGGTTTCTTTCCCAGGTGTGTGTATGTGTGTGTGTGTCTTTTGTTTAGTTTAGTTCAGTTTTTGTTTTTAGTGCCTTATAACTTACTTTGAAAACTGGACATTTAAAATAATATAACATTAGCAACTTTGTGAATGAATTCTCTCCAACCCAGAAGTAGCTATACTTGGTGTTTTGTTATGCCATTGTTGTTGCTTTGTGCTTGTTTGGTGACTGAAATATTTGATTGGTTAGTTTAGTGGTCAGATAATAAAAGTTCAGAAGTTTTATAATACCTTGAACTAAAAAAAATATATCCTTTTACAACACCTTTGTGTGAGTTGGTCATGACTTCAATGTTCAGAGGGTAGACAGCCTTCATTTAGTATTTGCACAGGATCTCAGAGTCAACCAGGGGTGAGAGATTAGGGTCTTCTCATGTCTACCCTCGGTATGTTCGGAGCTCATTACCTTCTAATTCTCAAAACTATGACAGACCATCATGAAACCTCTCAAGAAGTACTTATTTCCTGTATCTAACTAATTTAAGCTTTATGGTAGGCACTTGTTTGTCTCAATTAAGGTTGCTGTCTTTTGGCAGCTACAATGTTAAATAATTACCACTGATTCTATTAAATAAATAATCTAGACATAGAGTATTGCTCACTGAGTGAGCCCTAAGTGAGATAAAATAATTACAAGCCTTGTGAATGGATCTTTTGTAAGAAATTGACAAATGTGTCAACTAGTGGCAATGCTCTGGCAATGGTACATTTTAAGGAGCTCCAATTTTGGTCTTCCCATCTTTGGTTATTGCTAGATAGCTAATTTACCAGTTATTAGTTAGGCCAACCCATTACCATGGTTGAGAGGCTGCTGGTATTCAAAACTACCATTGAGCTGAAAAGAGTGTGCTTATTGCTGACTTGAGGTGGCTTTTCTTGAGCAATTGCTTTTTGAATTGTTCCAAGTCTTTCATTAATTTCCCAAGTTATGAAACATTTATCTAACTCTTTCAGTGTTCTCATTACTCTAATGGGGGAGTGAATTTTAAGTTTCTTATAGTGCCATTAAAGGAGTCTTAACTATCTAATTTACTAAGACCTCATAACTCTTTGAATTTGTGTACGAAACAATCACCAAAGGGTATTTTTGATGCAGAAGGTGGAACATCAGTGAAAAACAAAAACCCAATACTTACACTATGGTACTAATCCAAGGGCTGCAGTTAAAAAAACAAAAACAGGGGCGCCCGGGTGGCTTAGTCGGTTGAGCGTCCGACTTTCGCTTAGGTCATGATCTCGCGGTTCGTGGGTTCGAGCCCCGCGTCGGGCTCTGTGCTGACTGCCAGCTCAGAGCCTGGAGCCTGTTTCAGTCTGTGACTCCCTCTCTCTCTGACCCCCCCCCCTGCTCACGCTGTCTCTCTCTCCTAGAAAAAATAAAAATATTAAAAAAACAAAAACAAAAACAAAAAACAAAACACAAAAAAACAAAAGGTGATAAAAGAGATTGTACCAATCATGACATGTACAGGAGGAAGTGTTTGTTATTTGATGAATAGATGGAAAAGAGTAACTGGTAATAAAAATAAAATTAAATGGAGACAAATATGGAGGGAGTCCAGTGGTTATCTAGGAAGTATTGGAGGGTAGCAATGAAGAACATGAAAACCTTATAAAAGAAAGGAAATGATGGACAAGACGGGAAGGGAAATAGAAATGACTATTCAAAGTAGTAGAAAAGTGGATACTTACAGAATACAATTTGGGGTTTATTGGGTTCTAGGCATGGTTCTCTACCCACAAGAATCAAGGTTAAACAAACCAACACATCACCACTTAGGAGATTTGATTGTATAAGTATTTTGTTTTATTTTTTTAATGCTATTTTATTTTTTCTGTGTTTTTCTTTCTTTCATTTTTTTAAAAAAAATAGTTTATTGTCAAGTTGGTTTCCAAATAACACCCACTGCTCATCCTCACAAGTGCCCTTCTCAATGCCGATATCCCCCCTCCACCACCACACCCATAAATCCTCAGTTTGTTCTCATCATTCAAGAGTCTCTCATGCTTTGCTTATCTTCCTCTACCCCACCATTCCCCTCCTTGTTCTCCCCCTTGGTCCTCCGTTAAGTTCCTCGTAATCCTCCGAAACGTGCAAACATGATATTTGTCCTCCTCTGCCTGACTTATTTTGCTCAGCATAACACCCTCAAGGTACATTCATCTTGCTACACATGGCCAGATTCCATTCTTTCTACTTGCCATGTAGTATTCCATCGTATAGATAAACCACATCTTCTTGATCCATTCGTCCGTTGATGGACACTTAGGCTCTTTCCAAGTATTAGATATTGTTGAGAGTGCTGATATGAACATTAGGGTCCATGTTCTCCTATGCATCAGCACACCTATATGCCTTGGGAAAATTCCTAGCAGTGCTATTGCTGGGTCCTAGGGGAGTTCTATTGTTAATTTTTTGAGGAACCTCCACACTTGTTTCCAGAGGGGCTGTGCCAGTTTCCATTCCCACCACAGTGTAGATGGGTGCCCGTTTCTCCACATCCTCTCCACCATTTGAGTTCTCTGATTTGCTCATTTTAGCCACTCTGACTGGCATGAGGTGGTATCTCAGTGTGGTTTTGATTTGTATTTCCCTGATGAGGAGGGATGCTGAGCATCATTTCATGTGTCTGTTGGCCATCTGGATGTCCTCTTTGGAGAAGTGTCTGTTCATATCTTCTGCCCATTTCTTTACTGGGTTGTTTGTTTTTAGGGTGTGGAGTTTGTTGAGTTCCTTACAGATTTTGGATATTAACCCTTTGTCTGATACGTCATTTGCAACTATCTTTTCCCATTACGTTGTTTGCCTATTAGTTCTGTGGATTGTTTTTTGCCGGGCAGAAGCTTTTAATCTTGATGAGGTCCCAATCATTTATTTTTGCTCTTGATTCCCTTGCTTTTGGGGATTTTTCAAGTAGGAAGTCGCTGCGGTGGAGGTAAAAGAGGTTGTTTCCTGCTTTCTCCTCTAGGGTTTTGATGGTCTCCTGTCTTACGTTCAGGTCCTTTATCCATTTTGAGTATATTTTTGTGTATGGAATGAGAGATTGATCTAATTTAATTCTTCTGCATGTTGGTGTCCAATTCTCCCAAAACCATCTGTTAAAGAGGCTGTCTTTTTTCCATTGGATATTCTTTCCTGCTTTATCAAAGATTAGCTGCCTGTATACCTTTGGGTCCACCTCTGAGTTCTCAATTCTATTCCATTGGTCTATGTGTCTGTTTTTGTGCCAATACCATACTATCTTCATGATGACAGGCTTGTAGCAGAGGCAAAAGTCTGGGATGGTTATACCTCCCATTTTGTTTTTATTCGTCAGTATTACTTTGGATATTTGGTGTCTTTTGTGGTTCCATACAAATTTTAGGATAGTTTGTTCTAGTTTTGAGAAGGATACTGATGCAATTTTTATTGGAATTGCATTGAATGTGTAGAGTGCTTATGTTTATTCTTTCTATCCATGAGCATGGAATGCTTTTCCATTTCTTTGTGTCTTCTTCAATTTCCTTCATAAGTTTTCTATACTTTTCATCATACAGATCTCTTGTATCCTTGCTTAGGTTTATTCCTAGGTATTTGATCTTTTTTGTGCAATTGTGAATGGGATCAGCTTTTTGATTTCTCTTTCTGTTGGTTCATTATTTGTGTATAAAAATGCAACCGGTTTCTGTACGTTGATTTTATACCATGCAACTTGGCCGAATTCTTGGATCAGATCTAGTAGGCTTCTGGTGGAGTCTGTAGGGTTTTCTATATAGAGTATCATGTCATCTGCGAAGAGTGACACTTTGACTTCCTCTTTGCCAGTTCTGGTGCCTTTCATTTCCTTTTGTTGTCTGATGGCTGATGCTAGGACTTCCAGCACTATGTGAAACAGCAGTGGTGAGAGTGAACATCCCTGTCGTGTTCCTGATCTCAGGCGAAAGCTCTCAGTTTTTCCCCGTTGAGGATGATGTTAGCTGAAGGCTTCTCATAGATGGCTTTTATGATGTTTAAGTAGGTTCCTTCTATCCCGACTTTCTCGAGAGTCTTTATTAAGAAGCGATGTTGTATTTTGTCAAATGCTTTTTCTGCATCTAGCAATATGATCATATTGCTTTTATCTTTTCTTTTGTTGATGTCATGGATCACATTGTTTGGTTGCGACTGTTGAATCAGCCCTATAACCCAGGACTGAATCCCAATTGAACTTGGTGGATAATTCTTTTTATGTGTTGTTGTATTCAATTCGCAAGTATCTTGTTGAGGATTTTTGCATCCGTATTCATCAAGGATATTTGCCTGTAGTTCTCTTTTTTAGCTGGATCTCTGTCTGGCTTGGGAATCAGAATGAGGCTGGCTTCATAAAATGAGTCCTGGAGTTTTATTTCGATTTCTATTATTTGGAATAGCTTGAGAAGGATTGGTATTAATTCTGTTTTAAACATCTGGTAGAATTCCCCAGGCAAGCCATCAGGTCCAGGGCTCTTATTTGTTGGGAGATTTTTGATCACCGATTCTATTTCTTCACTCGTTATGGATCTGTTCAGATTTCCTATCTCTTCCCATGTGAATTTTGATAGTGTGTGTTAGGAATTTGTCCATTTCTTCTAAGTTGTCCCATTTGGGGCACATAATTTTTCATAGTATTTCCTGATAATTGCTTGTATTTCTGAGGGGTTGGTTGTAATAATTCCATTTTCATTCATGGTTTTGTTTATTTCAGTGCTGTCTGTTTTCTTTTTGAGAAGCCTGGCTAGAGATTTGTCAATTTTGTTTATTTTTTGAAAAACAACTCTTGGTTTCATTGATCTGTTCATTTGTTTCTTTGGTCTCTATGTTGTTTATTTCTGCTCTGATTTTTATTATTTCTCTTCTTCCAATTGGTTTCGGGTGTTCTTGTTGCTCTGCCTCTAGTTCCTTTAGGTGAGCTGTTAGGTTTTGTATTTGTGCTTTTTCTAATTTCTTGAAATAGACCTGGAGTGCAATGTACTTTCCTCTTAGGACTGCCTTTGCCACTTCCCATAGAGTTTGGATTGTTGTATTTTATTTTCATTTGTTTCCATATATTTTTTAATTTCTTCTCTAATTGTCTGATTGACCCATTCATTCTTTAGAAGGGTGTTCTTTAACCTCCACGTTTTTGGAGGTTTTCCAGACTTCTTCTTCTAAGTGATTTCAAGTTTCAAAGCATTATGATCTGACAGTGTGCATGGTATGATCTCAATGCTTTTTTATTTATTGAGGGCTGCTTTATGTTCCAGTATGTGATCTATCTTGGAGAATGTGCCATGCACACTTGAGAAGAAAGTAAATTCCCTGGCCTCAGGATGCAGAGTTCTAAGTATATCCGTCGGATCCATCTGGTCCAATGTGTCTTTCAAGTCCATTATTTCTTTACTGATTTTCTGTCTGGTTGACCTATCCATTGCTGTAAGCAGAGTATTAAAGTTCCCTGTATTAGCACATTCTTATCTATAGGCTTGTTTCTGTTTGTGATTAATTGTTTTAAGTATTTAGTTGGGCCCGTATTCTTTCCATTGACATTTATGATTGTTAGTTCTTCCTGATGGTTGGACCTGTAATTATTATGTAATGCCCTTCTTCATCTCTTCCCTTTGTCTTTAATTTAAAGTCCAGTTTATCTGATATAAGTATAGCTACTCCAGCTTTCTTTTAATTTTCAGTAGCATCATATATATTTCTCCATCCCCTTAATTTTAATCTGAAGGTATCTTCCAGTCTGAAATTAGTTTCTTGTAGACAACATATAGATGGATTTTGTTTTGTTTTTTTTTTATCCATTCTACTACCCTATCTCTTTTGATTAGAGCATTCAGTCCAGTTTCATTCAGTGTTATTATTGAAATATGTGGGTTTAGAGTCTTTGTATCTTTTGTAGGATTCATGTTTGTGGTGGTGTCTCCGGTATCTTTGTTCCTTGCAACCTTTTCTTCAGAGCGTCCCCCTTAGGATTTCTTGTAAGGCTGGCTTAGTGGTGACAAATTCTTTCAATTTCTGTTTATTTGGAAAGGTTTTATCTCTACTTCTATTTTGAATGACAGGCTTGCTGGATAGAGGATTCTTGGCTACGTATTTTTTCTGTTCATCACATTGAAGATCTCCTGCCATTCCTTTCTGGCCTCCCAAGTTTCAGTAGATAGGTCTGTCACCATTCTGATAGGTTTCACTTTGTGTGTTAGGGCCCTTTTCTCCCTAGCTGCTTTAAAATTCTCTCTTTTTCCTTATATTTTCCAATTTTTACTATGATATGCCTTGCAGAAGGTCGATGCAATATAAGTCTGAGGGGAGTCCTCGAGCCTCTTGTATTTCAACGTTTACCTCCTCCCCCATGTTGGGGAAGTTATCTGTTATAATTTATTCCAGGACTCCTTCAGTACCGTTCCCTCTCTCTTCCTCTTCTGGGATTCCTATGATATAGAAATTGTTGCTTTTGACCGTATCGTTGAGCTCTCAAACTCTTCTTTCATGTTCCTGGATCAGTTTGTGTCTTTTTCCCCGGTTTTCTCTTTTTCTTAAAAGAGTCTTCTAAATCACTTTTTCTCCTTTCTACCTCTTCAGTACGTGCACTGGATGCCTCCAATTTATTATGTTTCTCATTTATTGTTTTTTTTTTTTAATTCATCATGCCTATTTTTATGCTCCACGTTGCTTCTAGCCATAGTTTCTTTGATGTCCTCCGTGCTTTTTTCAAGCCCAGCTATTAATTTTATGATTATCGTTCTAAAATCTTTTTCAGTTATGCTGCCTATATCTGTTTTGAGCAGTTAATTTTCTGTCAATTCTTCTTGAAATTTCTTTGGAGGAGAACTCTTTCGTTTCCTCATTTTAGTTTGCTTTCTTTCTCTTGTTAGTTTTAAAGACTTGTTTTGCTCTCTGCAGATATGCGCTCTGCTGTACCCAAGAGGACTCTTTGACTGTACAGGGTGTATCCTTTCAGAGAGTGTTTTTTGAATGCTATCTCTTGGTCTCTCTTGTTGAGACCTTGGTTATTTTATTTTCCTACTCATGGTGATATTTGGGACTCTCCACCTTGTGTATTTTGGCTTGTTTCTTGAGGTAGCCCTGGAGAAGAAAACAGACAGAGAAAGACACAAGGAGCAGAGGCACAAAAACGCACAGACAAATTGACAAACATTCAGACTGAGAGAGAAAATGAAAAAGTTAAGAGAAAAGACGGAGGATGGAAGACGACTAATAGTACATAAAAAAATACATATAAAGGTAAAAAAGAAGAAAAGGGAAAAAAAAGGAAACCAATGGACAAATAATGGTTTAAAGCATATAAGCCGATTTCCCAGCTACAGTTAAATAGCCAGGTGTATGCAGTGCTAGTTGAAGAGAATAGAGAAAGAGAGAGCAGACATGGCGGGGATGAGGCAAAATTGGAAATAGAATGAACAGGCAGAAGGGATAAGAAGCTTTTTTCAAAGAGCTAAAGAGTGGAATATGGTTGGATAGTTGATAGAAGAACGCTTGTGTTATGCAGAGAAACTATATAGTGTAGTTACTCCTGAGAGAAAGAGATGATAAGGTAGGTAGATGTAGAATTTACATCTATAGAATGGACTAAATGTGACTATTTAAGCAAGCCTGTGACCCGAGTTAATCAGGTCAGTTTTCTGGGAAAAAAGAAACACACACGCGCGCACACACACACACACAAACAACAAAACAACAACAACAACAAAAAGGAGGAGGGCAGCTCTCTAGCAGTGATAGGCGTGGTGTGATCCAATGAGTTGGGCAGGTGTTCCTCCTTGGCGGTTTTGGGGAGGAGAGTGGAGGCGCTCTAGTCCCTTCTTGAACCAAGCGCTGCACCTCACTTTTTTTTGGTGTGTAAACTCCCAGTGCAAGGGGCTCAGGCGAAGTGGGTCGAGCTCTTTAACCCAGGCCAGGCCTAGTTTCCAAATCCGAGTCCGTGCGCCTCACTGAAATTGCTGTAGACACAACCTCGCAGGCGGTACCTTCAGGGCAATTCCAAGCCTCTTGCTTAGCCCTAGGGGTGGAGCCAGAATCCCTGCTCCCTACTCCTTCAGGGCAGGTTGATGAGCAAGGACGGGGCTTTGCCTAGGGGGAGCCCTGGAGAGTGGGAAACCAGGTCACTCTGTGTCTTGTCACCCAAAACCTGATCTCATGGGCAACTATCCCAGATGTAAGCCCTTCGCCTTCCGTCCAGGGGTCCAGCCAGGCCAGGAGCACGGATGTCCGGTATGCGCATGGCTCCTCCAGGGGTCCAGGAAACCCGGAGCGAAATGGCATGGTCTGTGTGTGGCCGCTCCGGGACGCGTTTGCGCGCGAGGACCTGGCTCGCATGGATTTGGCACGCAGGGTATTTGGCGCGCAAGGTCTTTCTGTGCCCAGAGCGGAGGTTTTTCTGTTCCCCAGCAACAGGAATCATGTCTTGAGTAGTTTCGGACTCTTAGTTTCCCCTCTAACTCCCCACAGAGGGGGATAGCCCCTGTCCCTCTGAGTCTCCAATCCCTACCAGATTTTATCTTTCCCAGTTCGCACTCACATTAAGAGGCTTTCTCAGTGGATTCTGTGTCCTTTTTCTCCCAGTCTCTTGGGTTCTGTATGGTAGCCTATGGCTTCAGATCTTTTCCGTGCGAGATATGGGGGCAAGTGCAATGCATGGAGCTCCCTACTTCTCCGCCATCTTGCTCCTCCTCTGTATAAGTATTTTAAAATGATTCAGATTCCTTTATTAAGATATGAAGACCTCTATAGCAAAAAGGTAAGGGGTCGTGTACAGGGTTTTAAAATATGATAAAAATATTTCAGCTAGTATTAGAACTAAAATCTTAGTGGGATTAGTTAACAGCTATTAAAACAAGTAATAAAACTCTGAGAAGACTAAGTAGCCTAGTTGGTATTGAGGAAAGAATTGGGTAGAGCAAAGATAGATAATGCATAAAAGATCAATATTGCCAAAGACATCTTCGCTGGATACATAATGGTAAGAAGCACTAATATTGTAATGATTGGTTTAGTAATAAGGGATAATTAATGAAGATGCAGAAAGTTCTAGGAGATTGGACACTATACATTATAAAAAAGACACTGTCAAAGATATTTAAATTAAAAAAAGAAAATAATTGGATGAAATTATTGACTTTGTGAAGGAAGCAGTAATGTAAACTATTTGAACTATGATCTTTCCTTTCTTCATATTTCAATATATGAGCACAGAATGATTTCAGATAATTCTTTTGATTCCATTTAAATTACCTTTTTCATTTCTGAGTGTATTCCAATTTATTGATTCATTCCCACCGTCCAGATCTTTATTATTGTTGGCAGAATTGTAAAAGTTGGTGATAAATGAAAATAAACACAGTGCTTTATGTGTATATAGTAGATATGTAATCCAGAGGAATTATCATTATTATCAACCAATAAAACTATCAGTAAACTATATAGATGACCCACAGGAAACTAGCTTTCTTTGTGTGTATGTGTGTGTGTGTGTGGGGTGTTAGAAACTAGTTTTCTTAAGAAATCATGGTAATTATATAACACTTTGTGTGTTGGAAGGACTACACAGGTATGTAATACATATTCTCTACTCTCTGGGAGTTTGAAGCCTCTTAGGAATAATAAGCCATGTACAAAGTAAAAAAAAAAATGAGTTACTAGAATATGACAAGCCTTAAAATATGGCCCAGCTAATTCCTAGAATTTCAAAGAAGATTAAGAAAAAACAGTTAAATGAAGTGGATATGGAAAAATGAAGTAATAGGAGTTCCAAAGGAAAAAGGTCAATGAGGGCTTTGCCAGCTCTGTGCTAGGCTCTAGATGGAATACAAATGACAGTATGGTTTTTGGTTTAGTATAATTGCGCTATATTACGGCACCAGCCCCCTTAAATTGTTCAGTTCTATTGATAATAATAAAATGATGCATTAATTTATTGTTGTGTGACAGGCCTAGTCTAATCATTTCATATGAATTATCTCATTGAATTTTAATAACAACGACAACAACAACAACAACAACAACAACAACCTTATAAATGGAAGGTACTACTTCAAGTTCCATTCACAGTTGAGTTAAATAGCACACAGAAAAGTAACTTCCCCAAGGCCAAACAGCTAATAAGAAGATTTTGAATCCAGGTATTTTTATTCCAGAGCCCACATTCTTCGTCAATATAATCTACATTTGACATTTTCAAAACAAACTATAAACTTTATTGGTTTAAGAAATTGCAAAAACTATTTTCTTTTCCTTTTTTAAAAAATATTTTTAACATTTATTTATTTTTGAAAGACAGAGAGAGACAGAGCACTAGTGGGGGAGGGGCAGAGGGAGAGAGAGAGGGAGACACAGAATCAGAAGCAGGCTCCATGCACTGAGCTGTCAGCATGGAGCCCGATGGGGGACTAGAACACACGAACTGTGAGATCATGACCTGAGCCGAAGCCAGATGCTTAGCCTACTGAGCCACCCAGGAGACCCAAAAACTATTTTATTTTCTTTGAATGTCCATACTAATAGTATCCTCTTGTAGAGAAACCAAATTATTTCTTTGGGGATAATCTCAACATTGACAATTTTTATATATTTTAATTACATCACATTCCTCCTTTGATTTATGATACCAGTGCATAACTGAAATTTGTATATAATTTTTTGGGCTAGTTTCTTCTTAAAATTAGAATCTGACTGATAGAGTAATTGTGGAGACAAAATGAGGAAAGATGCCTAAAAAGCTGAGCAATGTGTTTGGTAAATAGTAATATCAACAATTAATAATAAAGCATTTCGGCTACTTAATATTTTAAGATAGCTATATATTAAAGTTGTACATTTTGAAGTATTTTGAAGTCAGCCTTTGAAAAATTAATTTTCAGGATTTCATCATTATCATTTCAATCAATCACATGTAGGTTGATCACAGAGCAGCCAGGTATATCTGGGACCAATTGTTATATACTGATTGTTTTTTTTTTTAATGTTTTATTTATTTTTAGGAGAGAGAGAGAGAGACAGCGTGAGCAGGGG
>JAESUZ010001327.1:0-17697 GCA_017311185.1 Proteles cristata cristata | reverse complement strand
GGGGTGCCTGGGTGGCTTAGTCGGTTAAGCGTCCGACTTCGCTTAGGTCATGATCTCGCAGTTCGTGGGTTCGAGCCCCGCGTCGGGCTCTGTGCTGACTGCCAGCTCAGAGCCTGGAGCCTGTTTCAGAATCTGTGTCTCCCCTTTCTCTGACCCTCCCCTGCTCACGCTGTCTCTCTCTCTCTCCTAGAAATAAAGAAAAAAACATTAAAAAAAATAAAAATAAAAAGTTTGGTTTGTCATTTTCACTTTGACTCATATATTATAACCATAGCAAGGGTACTGAGATCCTCCTCACCTTTGCTTCTAGTTCCAAATCCTGCATACATGCATTGTAGTTCAGACTCACAATTCACTCAAAACTTAAATTTTCTCTGATATTTTTCTCCTCTAGATTCCTCCAAAATGTATGCATGACCTGAAAATATGTTCGAAATCATTAGGAGTCAGGGAAATGCAAACTAAAACCACAATGAGATATCACACACCTATCAGAATAATTGACTTTTGAAAATGATATCACATGCTGGCAAAAATGCAGAAAAATTGTATCACTCATACATTGCTGATGGGAAATAAAATTGTACAGCCATGCTAGAAAACAGGTTAGCAAATCACAAATTCTTATCAAGTAAACTTGCAATTAGTATGCTACCCAAAAATTGCACTCTGGAGTATTTATCTCAGGGGAATCAAGACTTATGTTCACAGAAAAGAAATCTGTAAATGAATGTTCAGAACAGGTTTATTAATAATATCCAAAAAATGGAAATAGCCAACATGTCCTTCAATGGGTGAATTGTTTAAAAAAATGGATACATTCTTCACACGTGGATACTACTCAGATACTGCCCATGTATCCCCAGGTTACCTAACACAGGGTTGAGCCCACCAATTTGTATTTAATTAAAAAAAAATACCCCATACCACAAAATAATTTTATGGTAGAATTTTTCTTTATTTTTCTTTATACTTATTTAGTATCATTATTATACAAATGTTTTGACCATTTGCCATGTTCTGAAAACTGCTAGAATATGGAGTTAGCAACAACAAAAGAACAATTCCCTATCTTTTGGAATTATTAAAAACACTTTAACATATTATTAAATTTTTTAATGTTTTATTTATTTTAGAGAGAGAGAGAGATTGAGCAGGGGAGGGTCAGAGAGAGAGGGAGACACAGAATCCGAAACAAGCTTTCATTAAGACCCCTTGGCCTTAGTTCTGCCCTCTGGGAATACATAAATTAAGCACTCTTACCAAACCACAGTCCAAGAGCAATATTCAGTGTTGAAAGCCACGGTAGAGGAAGGACAATGGAAAAATCAGCACTTTTAAAGAAAATTATTTCCATTTAAACCTCTGATTACTGCACACAAGCATTTGACCTACACTATCTTTGTAACTTCTTTGAATGTGATTTGGAAAGCACAACAGACAAGGTTTCTGTTTGATTCCAGTCCAGGACATGAGCTACACAAATATATTTTTACTCGTAAGATGGTTAACTAGGTCAGTAATTTAGCATTGGAAAGTGCCTGCTTCTCTATTCCTATCTCCCAGGGTCTCTGAACAATAAAATATGACAGGAAACAGATTTAAGTTCTTTCCTGGAGGTGTGTGAATGCGTAATTCATGTAATTTCTTTCCAAGAGAGTCTAGGCAGCCATATTTGCACTACCTGTTATTGGAGTGAATACATATTACAGATGAAGAAATGGAGGCTCAAAGGATTAAATGAGGTACTAAAATCACAAAGCTAGTAGAGTCTTTTATAAAGTCCAGAACTCCCTTTAAATGACCCATAGACTGGGCGGGAATTCTACAACATGATAAAAGAAAGTCACATGTGCAGTTTTACAGTGAACCAGCCATAATCAATAAACTATTGGTAACAGAAAAAAATACATTAATCTTGAAATTTGTCCCAGGAAGCTTATAGTCTCTGATGCTCTTGGTGTTTCAAACTCATTAAGCTTGAGAAGAAGTATAATCCCAGCCAAACTAACATTGGACAATATGGCTTTGTTTCTAGACGTATCATCCCAGAGCTTTACTTCTCAGAAGTTGTGCATTTTGTGTTATACACTTTATCTTTATCTCTCAGTTCACCAATTTATCCTCAAGGAGTGTTGTATCAAAAGATAACTAAAGGTCTGCTCCTTTGGTCACCTGCTTACTTACAGTTATGCAACCACTAACAGAGTTGAGGTTCTGGGGCACCTACTGTCCAACCTATCTTTGCCATTTCCTTAAAAAAAAAAAAGATTATATTACATGGCAGTACTGGGTTTCTATGACAACATAATAGTCCGCTGTGGCTTTGGCTGGGTATGCAACAATGGAATCACATATTTTTGTCATTTAAAAATAATTTTCTGGAATGCCTGAGTGTCTCAGTCGGTTAGGCATTGGACTTCAGTTCAGGTCATGATCTCATGGTTTGTGAAATTGAGCCCCGCATTGGGCTCTGTGCTGATAGCTCAGAGCCTGGAGACTGCTTCAGATTCTCTCTCCCTATCTCTTTGTCCCTCCCCCACACGTGCTGTCTCTCACCTTCAAAAAGAAATAAACACAAAAAAAATTCCTGCCTGGGCATGGAAACAACTGATTAGGAAGACTTTAATCCTACTCGCAAGAGAGGTTTACTTCTTGCTTCCTAGTGGAAACTGCCCTTCCCTTTCCCTTGTTAGTTTCCCATTTCATTTATAAGTTCTTTGTGGTCTTTGCCAATAAGTTGTAAAGAACAAACTTTTTATTGAAGTATAACTGACACACATTACATTAGTTTCAGTGTGTGCAACATTGTTATTTTTCAACTGAATATCTTATGCTATGTTCACCACATATGTAGCTACCATCTGTCACCATACAATGCTATTATTATACCATTGACTACATTCTTTACGTTGTACCTTTCATTGCTGTGACTTATTCATACCATAACTAAAAGCCTGTACTATAAAGGAGAAACTTAAAAATAGGTATTACATTATATCCAAGGGAAATTTTCTAAACTGCCACAGAGGTCAACACTAAGTTTTGCATAACTTTTTTTTAAAAAAATTTAATATTTATTTCTAGGAGAGAGAGAGACAGCGTGGGCAGGGGAGGGTCAGAGAGAGAGGGAGTCACAGACTCTGAAACAGGCTCCAGGCTCTGGGCTGGCAGTCAGCACGGAGCCCGACGCGGGGCTCAAACCCACAAACCGCGAGATCATGACCTAAGTGAAAGTCGGATGCTTAACCGACTAAGCCACCCAGGCGCCTCAGTTTTGCATAATTTTTATATATCGTTTGAGTTTATATGAAATCCATTTTATACTTCATGAAATGAGACTCACAGAGCTTGATATAATCAGAATACTCATCCCAGGAACAATGACACACCAAATCAGGCCATCAGAGTTCCTTTCTGTAGGAGGATTTGATTGGGACTACTGAGAAAAAAATGTGGCAAGGAAGACAGTGACACTAAGAGTTAGACCATAGCACACTGAAATTTTAACTGTGGAATCAAAAGGAGAATAAGATACTCTTAATATGTCAGGAGGTAATTGACACTAAGAGTTAGACCATAGCACACTGAAATTTTAACTGTGGAATCAAAAGGAGAATAAGATACTCTTAATATGTCAGGAGGTAATTGACACTAAGAGTTAGACCATAGCACACTGAAATTTTAACTGTGGAATCAAAAGGAGAATAAGATACTCTTAATATGTCAGGAGGTAATTGTTGTCTGAAAGGGACACTTTGAGTGTCACTTAAATGTCCCTGGCATTGGGTGTTCTTGTCCTAACTTTCTCAAGAGATAGTTCTATAAAAATGAAGAAAAAAAAATTCTTTAGGAGATTCCAAAAAAAGAATTTCTCTGATGGGATGATGTAATTATCTGAGAGACAATTTCTCCTCAACCTTTTAAAAAGCCTAGTAAAGTTTTTAATTCTGTTGGAAAGTTACTCCTACTCTTCCCGAGAGAAAGTACTATCTGAGGTAACACAGTCAGAAACACCTAAAAGAGCATGGGAAGGGCCATCAACAAGAATAACAGTAATGAGGTGAAGCCCTAGTTGCAATGGCAAGATCCAACAATCAATTAGAAGTACCAGAGACAAGAAAAGCCACAAGGCAACAAAGCAGAGGTAGTAGCAACAGAAATAGAAGAACTTAGGTCACCATGAGATATATTTGATTTATCTGGGGCACTGCAATGGGATGGACTTGAAAGCTTTTGAAACCCCGAAAATCGCTAGTGGGAACCTAGCAGTAGAAATACCTTTGGTTCCCATTAACACGGTTGCCAATATCACTTAGTTATTCTTCCCTAGGCTTCAGTCCATTTTAATTAACATACATATATTTAAACATACCTCTAAAGAGCAACCCATATACTAATCACAACTATTTTCCAAGATACCACTTTGTCACTCTTCACACCAAATGGTCTAACACCATGGAATAGGAACATTTAAAACCCGAGACAATTCCTCAATGATGACCTCATAAGACAATAGTGAAACTGAGTGCCAATTCCATAATTTTTCAATCAAAGTATGTCCATTTGATCTATTTTTTTTTTACATTTAGTTCTACATAAATTTTGTTTAAAGAAAGAATTGTGCTTTTAAAAGTCGAACAGACATCTCTGAGCAGCAGTATCTTTTATGGTAAAACTGGGATAATAATAATCCTATAAACCTATATAATCCATTACATTATATCCTTTTAGAAGTCTACGTCTCACCAAAAAATAAAAAAAGGAGTTCTCTGAAGGTAGATAACTTCATTCACTCATATAAGTTTTTTTGTACCAGGCACTGGGGATAGGCAACAAGGTATTTATGTTAAGCAAAGTAGACATGGCCCCTGCCTTTCTGGAGCTTTCTCTCCGAACATTCCAAGGCCTTTATGATAGCCCACACAGCACTATATGATGGAGTCTACTCAATCTCTCTGATATTATTTTCTGCTACTCAACCCCTTGTTCCTTATATTCCAGCCACATTGACTTATTGCTCTCTTGAACATGCCAGGCAATAACTAGCCTTAGGACCAATGCACTAGCCATACCTTCACCTGGAATGTTCCTGCCTCAGTGTGCATTTGTTCATTCCCTATTCCCTTTAAGTCTGCTCTAGTGTCATTTTCTCAGATGGAACTCATCCTGACTAACCTATTTACAACAATTGCAACTTCCATTCCCAGTACTCCTTATCCATGGTCCTATTGTATAATTATTTTTCCTCAACAATAACTATTTATATATACCATATATTTTAGCTGTATATTATGTTTATTATTTATTATCTTTCTCCCCCTGCAAGAATAGCTGCATAAGGCAGAACTGAATTTCTGTGTGCACTGTTCATGTAATGGCCTAGAACAATGCTTGGAATTGAGTAGGTACTCAATATTTGTTATTTGTTACATTTCTGGAGACGTTTACTATATTGCCCCTCATCCATGTGACAGATTTCCTTATTCTAGTGTCCTCAACAAACTGTTTTTCTCTTTCTTGTTCTTTCCTTTTCCCTCTTTTATCTGAAAAAGAAAAACTTTCCTGTATTACACCCATTCAGGACCTTATTTTCAGTTAAGTAACCAACCAACCCCTGAGAGTCTAATAACTGAAGTAACCAAGAGGATATCCTTGCCTACAAACGCAAATAAATTAAGACAATAGGAGGATTTCAGAAACCTTACAAAGTTTGTGTAGGAGCTGTTTGAGGCCAGGTAAACATCTTTTCTGACCACAAATTCTATCCCATACCATTGTGGGGAAGCAGAAAGAGAACCTGATATAATGGAAAGATTTTTGGATTTAAGCTCAGAAGCCATGGATTATCTTACTTTGCCACTTGTTTGTAATTTGGGAAACTAATTCAATCTTTTGGATTCTCAATTATCTCAAAAATTTGAAAGGATAGTAGTAATTCTTTTAAAGAGTTGCTATGATAAGAAAACAAGATCACATAACTAATCCACTTAGTCTATATTAATCTCTCAACAAATTGTAGCTATCATTTCCAGTATACTTACTTTTTTTCTTTCTCAGTATTTTTTAAAAATTCAAGTTAATTAACATATAGTGTAGCATTGGTTTCAGGTAGAATTTAGTGATTCATCACTTATATATAACACCCAGTGCTAATTCCAACAAGTGCCCTTCTTAATGCCCATCACCCATTTAGTCCATACCCCCACATTTTCCCTCCAACACCCTTCAGTTTGTACTCTATGGCCCAGAACCTCTTATGGTTTGCTTCTCTGTCTATTTTTAACTTATTTTTCCTTCCTTCCCCTATGTTGATTTGTATCGTTACTTAAATTCCACATACGAGTGAAATCATATGGTATTTTTTTATCTGATTGGCTTATTTTGGTTAGCATAATACACTGTAGTTCCATCCACATCGTTGCAAATGACAAGATTTCATTCTTTTGCAAAGCTGAGTAATATCCCATTGTATATGCATAACACAACTTCTTTATGCATTCATCTGTTGATGAACATTTGGGCTCTTTATATAATTTGGCTATTTTTGATACAACTACTATAAATATTGGAGTACATGTGCCCGTTAGAATCAATATTTTTGTGTCCTTTGGATAAATATCCAGTAATGCTATTTCTGGGTCATATAGCTCTAGGTTTAACTTTCTGGGGAACCTTCACAATGTTTTCCAGAGTAGCTTCATCAGTTTGCATTCCAACCAACAGTGTAAGAGGATACCCATATCTCTGCATCCTCACCAACATCTGTTGTTTCCTGAGTTGTTAATTTTAGCCATTCTGAAAGGAGTGAGGTGGTATCTCATTGTAGTTTTGATTTGTATTTCCTTGATGATGAGTGATGTTGAGCATTTTTTCATGTGTCTGTTAGCCATTTGTATGTCTTCGTTGGAGAAATGTATCTTCATGTCTTCTTCCTATTTCTTAAATGGATTATTTATTTTGGGGGGGTGTTGAGTTACATAAATTCTTTATAGATTTTGTATGCTACCCCTTTATCTAGTACACCATTTGCAAATATATACTCCCATTTCCTAGATTGCATTTTAGTTTTGTTGTATCTTTCAGTGTGTAGAAGAGTTTTAACTTCATGAAGTCTGAATAGTTCATTTTTGCTTTTGGTTCCCTTGCCTACAGAGTCATGCCTAGTAATAAGTTGCTCCAGCTGAGGTCAAAGAGGTTGCTGCCTATGTTCTCCATTATGATTTTGATGGTTTTCTGTCTCACATTTAGGTCTTTCATACATTTTGAATTTATGTTTGTGTGTGGTGTAAGAAGGCAATCCAGGTTCATTCATCTGCATGGTGCTGTCCAGCTTTCACAACACCATTTGTTGAAGAGACTATCTTTTTCCCATTGCTTATTCCTTCTAGCTTTGTTAAAGATGAGTTGAACGTAAGTTGTGGGTCCATTCTGGGTCTTCTATTCTGTTCCATTGATCTATGTGTCTGTTTTTTGTGCCACTACCATACTGTCTTGATAACAACTTTGTAATACAGCTTGAAGTCTGGAATGTGATGCCAATAGGTTCGTTTTTGTTTTTTGTTTTTTGTTTTTTTTTAAGATTGCTTTGGTTATATGGGGTCTTTTCTGGTTCCATACAAATTTGAGGACAGTTTATTTTAGGTCTGTTAAGAATATTGGTGTTACTGGGGAGGGGGCAAGATGGTGGAGAAGTAGGGAGCTCCACACATTGCACTCGCCACCATATCTCACACGGAGAAGACCTGAAGCCATAGGAACCCTTACAGAATCCAGGAGTTTGGGAGGAAAAGGAGATAGAGTCCACTGAGAAAACCTTCTAACGTGAGTGCAAACTGGGGAAGATAAAATCGGGCCGGGACCAGAGACGCAGAGGGATGGGGGCGATCCCCCTCAGCAGGGAATGAGAGGAGAAAGAGAGAGGCCGAAAATGCTCAAGACACAGTCCCTGTCACTGGGGAACAGAAAAACCTCCACTTGGTACACAGAGGGACCTGATCTCTGGCGCTCCAGCTGACTCAAACAATCCCCGGGAAAACAACTGCATTCATGCCAAATCCCAACTCCCTGCGCGCCAGCTACCTGCGCTCGCCATCTCAACCTGGAGGGGCCCCACGCCGACCGTGTCTTTGTGCTTCTGGCTCAGCTGGAACCCTAGAAGGAAGGCGAAGGACTTAAAACTGGGAGATTTTCCAGCGAGTTTGTGTTTCCGGTGAAGAGACACAAAGAGACCCAGTTTCCTGCTCGCCAGTGGACCCGAGGCACTCCCAGGTGAACCCCCATCCTTGCTCGCCAACCTGACCTGGAGGAGATGGGAGCAGTGATTCTGGCTCAATCCCTAGAGCTAGGCAAGAGGCTTGGAACTTCCCTGAGAGGATCGCATGCGAATTTGTGTCTCCAGCAATTTCAGTGGGGCACGCGACTCTGATTTGGAAACGAGGCCTGGCCTGGGTTAAAGAGCACGACCCACCTTGGCTGCGTCCCCAGAACGGGGAGTTTACACACCCAAAATAGTGAGGTACAGCGCTTGGTTCAAAATAGACTGGAGCGCCACCACTCTTCTCCCCACAACGGGTAAGGCAGAACTCCCGCCTGATGCGTTGGATCAAACCACGCACATCTGTGCTAGAGAGCTGCCCTCTTCTTTTCTTTCTTTTTTTTTTTTTTAATTGGAGCACTGACCTGATTAATTCTGGTCACTGGCTTCCTTAAACAGTAACATTTAATCTATTCTTGAGATGTAAATTCTACAACTACCGACCTTTTCATCGCTTTATCTGAGGAGAAATTAGGCTATATAGTTTCTCTGGATAACACCAGCATCTTTCTCTCACTTCTCCAACCATATTCCACCCTTTAGCTCTTTGAAAAAAGCTTCTTATCCCTTCTGCCTGTTCATTCTATTTCCAATTTTGCCTCATCCCCGCCCTGTCATCTCTCTCTTTCTCTATGCTCTTCAACAAGCATTGCAGACACCCGGCTATTTAGTTATAGCTGGGAAATCTGGTTATATGCTTTAAACTGTTGTCTATTGACTTTCTTCTTTTTTCCTTTTCTTCTTTTTGACTTTTTAATGTATTTTTATTTTCTATTATTAGCCTTCCCTCCTCCATCTTTTCTCTTTACTTTTTTGTTTTCCCTTTCAGTTAATGTGTTGGTTCGATTTGCCTTTGCATTTGCGTGGCTTTGTTCCCTGTGTGTTTGTCTGTCTGTTTTCTGTTCCAGGGCTACCAAAAGAAACAAGCCAAAGTACACATGGTGGAGAGTCCCAAATACCACTATGAGTAGGAAAAAAAAAAAACAAGGTCTCAACAAGAGAGACCAAGAGATACGATTCAAAGAACACTGTCTGAAAGGATAGGCTCTGGACAGTCAAAAATTCTTCTTAGGTACAGAAGAGCTCACAGGTGCAGAGAGCATAACAAGTCTTTAAAACAAACAAGAGATAGAAAGCAAACCAAAATGAGGAAACGAAAGAGCTCTCCTCCAAAGAAATTCCAAAAAGAATTGACAACTAAAGAACTGCTCAAAATAGATATAAGCAGCATAAATGAACAAAATTTAGAACAATAATCATAAAATTAATCACTGAGCTTGAAAAAATAACAGAAGACATCAAAGAAACGATGGTTACAAACAACATGGAAGTTAAAAACAGGCATGATGAAATTAAAAATGTGATAAATAAGAGACATAATAAACTGGAGGCATCCAATGCACAGATTGAAGAGGCAACAAGGAGAATAAGTGATTTAGAAGACACCATTATATAAAAAGAAGAAACTGAGAGAGAAAAAAAAGACAAACTGATCGAGGAACATGAAAGAAGAGTTGGAGAGCTCAGCGATACAGACAAATGGAACAATATCCGTATCATAGGAATCCCATAAGAAGAAGAGAAAGGGAAAGGTGCTGAGGGGTCCTGGAACAAATTAGAGCAGAGAACTTCCCAAACGTGGGGATGGAAGTAAACGTTAAAATACAAGAGGGACAGAGAACTCCCGTCAGAAGTATTTCGTTTCGATCTTCTGCATGACATATCATTGTAAAAATGGCAAAATATAAGGACAGAGAGAGAATTCTGAAAGCAGGTAGGGAGAAAAGAGCCCCAAAATAAAAAGGGAAACTTTCCAGAGTGGTGACAGACCTATCTACTGAAACTTGGCAGGCCAGAAAGGAATGGCAGGAGATCTTCAATGTGATGAACAGAAAAACTATGCAGCCAAGAATCCTCTATCCAGCAAGCCAATCATTCAGAACTGAAGGAGAGCTAAAAGTCTTTCCAAATAAAAAAAATTGAAAATATTTGTCACCAGTAAGCCAGCCCAACAAGAAATCGTAAGGAAGACTCTGAGGGAAGTGTTGCAAGATACAAAGATACCAGAGAAATTCACAGGCATAAATCACACAAAGGACAAAATGACTCTAAATCCACATATTTCAATAATAACACTGAATGTAAATGGGTGGAATGCTCCAATCAAAAGACATAGGGTATCAGAATGGATGAAAGCCCAAAATCCATACATTTGCTATCTACAATAAAATCATTTTAGACTGGAAGATACCTTCAGATTAAAAGTAAGGGCATGGAGAAATATATATTATGCTACCGGAAATCAAAAGAAAGCTGGAGTAGCTATACTTATATCAGACAAACTGTACTTTAAATTAAAGACAATAGCAAGGGATGAAAGAGCATTATATAATAATTACAGGGTCTATCCATCAGGAAGAACTAACGATCATAAATGTCTATGCACTGAATATAGTAGCACCTAATTATTTAAAACAATCACAAACAGAAACAATCTTATAGATAAAAAAAAAAGCTAATAGCACGGGAATTTAATACTCCACTGAGAGCAATGGATAGGTCAACCAGACAGAAAATCACTAAAGAAACAACGGACTTGAATGACACATTGGACCAGACGGATCTGACAGATATATTTAGAACTCTACATCCTGAGGCCAGGGAATTCACTTTCTTCTCAAGTTCTCATGACACATTCTCCAAGATAGATCACATACTGGAACATAAAGCATCCCTCAGTAAATATAAACGAATTGAGATCATACCATGCACACTGTCAGATCACAATGCTTTGAAATTTGAAACAAATCACAGGAAGAAGTCTGGAAAACCTCCAAAAACATGGAGGTTAAAGAACACCATACTAAACAATGAATGGGCCAATAAGGAAATTAGAGAAGAAATTTAAAGGTATATGGAAACAAATGAAAATGAAAATACAACAATCTAAAATCTATGGGATGTGGCAAAGGCAGACCTAAGAGAAAAGTACATTGCACTCCAGGCCTATATCAAGAAATCAGAAAAAGTGTAAACCCAAAATCAAATAGCTCACCTAAAGGAACTAGAGGCAGAGCAACAAGACTACCTCAAACCAAGTAAAATAAGAGAAATAGTAAAAATAGAGCAGAAGAAAAAAAAAACATAGAGACCAAAGAAACAATTGATCAGATCCATGAAACCTGGAGTTGGTTTTCTGAAAAATGAATCAAAGTTGATAAACCTCTAGTCAGGCTTCTCAAAAAGAAAAGAGAGAGCACACAAATAGACAAAATCATGAATGAAAATGGACTTATTACAACCAACTCCTCAGAAATACAAGCAATTATCAGGGAATATTATGAAAAATTATATGCCAACAAATTGGACAAATTAGAAGAAATGGACAAATTCCTAAACACACACTCACTACCAAAATTCACAAGGGAAGAAATAGAAATTCTGAACAGACCCATAACTAGTGAAGAAATCGAATGTTATCAAAAATCTCCCAACAAATAAGAGCCCTGGATCTGATGGCTTCCCTGGTGAATTCAACCAGGCATTTAAAACAGATTTCATACCAATTTTTCTCAAGCTATTCCAAAAAATAGAAATTGAAGGAAAATTCCCGGACTCATTTTATGAAGCCAGCATCACTCTGATTCCCAAGCCAGACAGAGATCCGGCAAAAAAAGAGAACTACAGGCCAATATCCTTGATGAATACGGATGCAAAAATTCTCAACAAGATCCTTGCAAATCGAATCCAGCAGCATATAAAAAGAATCATCCACCAAGATTAAGTGGGATTCATTCCTGGGTTACAGGGCTGGTTCAATATTCGCAAATCAATCAATATGATACATCACATCAACAAAAGAAAAGATAAAAACCATATGATCCTGTTGATAGATGCAGAAAAAGCATTTGACAAAATACAGCATCCCTTCTTAATAAAGACTCTAGAGAAAGTAGGGATAGAAGTAACCTACTTAAACATCATAAAAGCCATCTATGAGAAGGCTTCAGCTAACCTCATCCTCAACCGGGAAAAACTGAGAGCTTTCCCCCTGAGATCAGGAACACGACAGGGATGTCCACTCTCACCACTGTTGTTTAACATAGTGCTGGAAGTCCTAGCATCAGCCATCAGACACCAAAAGGAAATCAAAGGCATCAGAATTGGCAAAGAAGAAGTCAAACTTTCACTTTTCACAGATGACATGATACTCTACATAGAAAACCCGACAGACTCCACCAGAAGCCTACTAGAACTGATCCAAGAATTCAGCCAAGTTGCAGGGTACAAAATCAACGTACAGAAATCAGTTGCATTTTTATACACCAACAATGAAGCAACAGAAAGAGAAATCAAGAAACTGATCCCGTTCACAATTGCACAAAAAAACATAAAATACCTCGGAATAAACCTAACCAAGGAAACAAGAGATCTGTATGATGAAAACTATAGAAAACTTATGAAGGAAATTGAAGAAGACACAAAGAAATGGAAAAACATTCCATGCTCATGGATAGGAAGAATAAATATAGTTAACATGTCATTACTACCCAAAGCAATCTACACATTCAATGCAATTCCAATCAAAATTGCACCAGCATACTTCTCAAAACTAGAACAAACTATCCAAAAATTTGTATGCAACCACAAAAGACCCCGAATAGCCAAAGTAATCCTGAAAAATAAAACCAAAACGGGAGGGATCACCATCCCAGACTTTAGCCTCTACTACAAAGCTGTCATCATCAAGACAGTATGGTATTGGCACAAAAACAGACACATAGACCAATGGAACAGAATTGAGAACTCAGAGCTGGACCCAAAGGTATACAGCCAACTAATCTTTGACCAAGCAGGAAAGAATATCCGATGGAAAAAAAGACAGCCTTTTTAACAGATGGTGTTGGGAGAAGTGGACAGCAACATCCCGAAGAATGATACTAGATCAGTTTCTCACAACATACACAAAAATAAATTCAAAATGGATAAAGGACCTGACCGTGATACAGGAAGCCATCAAAACCCTAGATGAGAAGTCAGGAAACAACCTCCTAGACCTCCACCGCAGCAATTTCATACTTGACACATCCCCAAAAGCAAGGGAATCAAGAGCAAAAATAAACTATTGGGACCTCATCAAGATTAAAAGCTTCTGCACAGCAAAGGTAACAACCCACAAAACTAATAGGCAACCAACGGAATGGGAAAAGATAGTCGCAAATGACATATCAGATAAAGGGTTAATATCCTCCAAAATCTATAAGGAACTCACCAAACTCCACGCATGAAAAACAAACAACCCAGTGAAGAAATGGGCAGAAGATATGAACAGACAGGTCTCCAAAGAGGACATCCAGATGGCCAACAGACACATGAAATGATGCTCAGCATCCCTCCTCATCAGGGAAATACAAATCAAAACCACAATAATACCACCTCACACCAGTCATAGTGGCCTAAATGAGCAAATCAGAGGGCTCTAGATGCTGGCAAGGATGCGGAGAAACGGGCACCCTCCTACACTGTTGGTGGGAATGTAAACTGGTACAGCCCCTCTGGAAAACAGTGTGGAGGTTCTTCAAAAATTAACAATAAAAGTGCCCAAGACCTAGCAATAGCACTGCTAGGAATTTACCCAAGGAATTAGAAATGCTGAGGCATAGGAGCACATGTACCCCAATGTTCATAGCAGCACTCTCCACAATAGCCAAAACATGGAAAGAGCCTAAGTGTCCTTGAACGGACGAATGGATCAAGAAGATGTGGTTTATCTATACCATGGAATACTACATGGCAATGAGAAAGAATGAAATCTGGTCACGTGTAGCAACATGGATGGACCCTGAGGGTGTTAAGCTGAGCAAAATAATTCAGGCGGAGAAGGACAAATACCACATGTTTGCACGTATAGGAAGGTTAGGAGGAGCTTAATGGAGTAACGTGGGGGAGAAGAAGGGAGGAAACAGTTCGGGAGGGGAAGAAAGGCAAACTATGAGAGACTCTTGAATGCTAAGAACAAACTGAGGACTGATTGGTGTCTGAGGGAGTGGGGAGATGAACGTGGGGGAGGGCACTTGTGGGGATGAGCACTGGGTGTTATATGGAAACCAACTTGACAATAAACTATTTGTAGTAAAAAAAGAATGTCGGTGTTAATTTTATAGGAATTTCATTGAATGTGTAGATTGTTTTGGGCAGTACTGATATTTTAACAATATTTGTCCTTCCAATCCATGGGCATGAAATGCTTTTCCATTTCTTTGTGTCTTCTTCATTGTCTTTTGTAAGTATTCTATAGTTTTTGGCATCCATATCTTTTTCCTCTTTGGTTAGGTTTATTCCTAGGTGTCTTATGGTTTTTGGTGCAATTGTAAATGAGATCGATTCCGTGATTGCTCTTACTGTTGCTTCATTATTGGTGTATAGAATTGCAACAGATTTCTATATGTTGATTTTATATCTTGTGACTTTCCTGAATTTATGTGTTAGTTCTAGCAATGTGGAGACTTTCAAGTTTTCCATATAAAGTATCATGTTGTTTGCGAAGAGTGAAAGTTTGACTTCTTCCTTGCTGAATTGGATGTCTTTTATTTCTATTTCTCTGAATGCTAAGACTAGGATATCAAGAACTGTATCGAACAACAGTGGTGAGAGTGGACATTACTTGTCATGTTCCTGACCTTAAGGGAAAAGCTCTCAGTTTTTCCCCATTAAGATAATATTAGCTGTGTGTCTTTTATATATGACCTTTGTGATGGTGAGGTATGTTCCTTTGATCCCTTCTTTCTTGAGGGTTGGTTTTTTCTTCAAAAAAGGATGCTATATTTTTGCCAAATGTTTTTATGCATCTATTGAGAGAGTCATGTGGTTCTTATCCTGTTGGCAGTCATTCTGAACTCACTAGTTGAGAAAACTCCTTGTGAGGTTAAGACAGGTTTGCCAGGCCTCCTGCTGTCAGATGATGACCGATATCCATCTCCATTTAATTTTTTCTGCTTGAGCACTGACCCTGGAAGCACCTTGTTGATTGGTATCTGGAGTGACTTGTCCTCTTATTCTGGCCCTGGTATGATGAATACACCTTGGGAAGGAACTTGTTGTAGGAACTTCTTCTTTTGTGGTTATCAGAGCAGACATTTTGTTTTTCTCAATACTTCCCATTAAGCGATAAACATGCTATTGATCTCTGCTGATAAAGAACTAACCTTTGCCTTTGCTATGCTAAAAACATTATCTTGTTTGTATTGAATGTTAAAGATACCTTCCGTCACCATATGATGAGCATGAGTACCCTACATCAACCACTAATAATAGGGTTGTGCATATCAATGCTCTGGAAAATCTTTACTGATCAAAGAATTTATCATCAGAATGCCACTTTAGTGCTGTGGCATACACTTAATACATAAATAAAGCTAAGTCTCATTCAGTGAAGAGATGCCTGCCTGGTGACCAGAAAGAATCTCGTGGCTCTCTCATCCCTCTCTCGCCAACAATGTCCATCCTTCAGGGTCCCCTGGACAAGCTGGAGCTAGACTCCAGCATTATCTTTCCTTTTATTAATGTGATATAGAACGTTGATTAATTTGCAGATATTTTACCACCCTTGCAACTCAGGAATAAATCCCACTTGATTGTGGTGAATAACTATTTTAATATACTGTTGGATTTGATTTGCTAGAATCTAGTTGACAACTTTGCATTGATGTTTGTCAGTGATATTGGTCTGTAATCATCCTTTTTTCGTGGTGTCTTCATCTGGTTTTGGAATCAAGGTGATGCTGGCCTCTTAGAATGAGTTTGGACATTTTCCTTTTATTTTTATTTTTTTGGATCAATTTCAAAAGAATAAGTGCTAATTCTATTTTAAATGTCTGTACAATTCCCCTGGGAAACAATCCAGCCCTGGACAGTTTATTGGATGATTTTGGATTACTGATTGAATTTTTTTACTGGTTATAGATCTCTTCAGATTTTCTATTTCTTCCCATTTCAG
Source organism: Proteles cristata cristata (assembly GCA_017311185.1). Taxonomy (NCBI): domain Eukaryota; kingdom Metazoa; phylum Chordata; class Mammalia; order Carnivora; family Hyaenidae; genus Proteles; species Proteles cristata. The sequence goes on along the minus strand of JAESUZ010001327.1, from coordinate 1,384 downwards.
CTTCGGTGGTATATATGATTTTAGGAATTTTTAAAATTTTCCCCAGATTGTCCATTTTTTGGCATAAAATTGTTCATAATACCTTATAATTGTTTGTATTCTTTAATGTTGTTTGTGACCTCTCCTGTTTCATTCGTGATTTTATTTTTTTTGTGTGTGTTCTTTCTTTTTTCTTCTTGGTATGTCTGGCTAGGGGTTTATCAATTTTGTTAAATGTTTAAAAACACTTGCCCCCAGTTTCATTGATCTGTTCTACTGTGTTATTTTTTATTTTTTTTCTTTATTTTATTTATTTTTTTTTACAAATAGTTTATTGTCAAATTAGTTTCCACATAACACCCAGTGCTCATCCCCACAAGTGCCCTCCTCCATGCTCACCCCTCCTCCCCCCCACATCCACCAGTCCTCAGTTTTTGTCAGCATTCAAGAGTCTCTCATGGTTTGCCTCTCCCCCTTTCCCCCACCATTTCTGCCCTTCTTCTCCCCTTGGTCCTCTGTTAAGTTCCTCCTAATCCTCCTATACGTGCACACATATGATATTTGTCCTTCTCTGCCTGACTTATTTCGCTCAGCATAACACCCTCAAGGTCCATCCATGTTGCTACACATGGCCAGATTTCATTGTTTCTCATTGCCATGTAGTATTCCATGGTATAGATAAACCACATCTTCTTGATCCATTCATCTGTTGATGGACACTGAGGCTCTTTCCATGTTTTAGCTATTGTGGAGAGTGCTGCTATGAACATTGGGGTACATGTGCTCCTGTGCATTAACATTTCTGTATCCCTTGGGTAAATTCCTAGCAGTGCTATTGCTGGGTCATAGGGGAGTTCTATTGTTAGTTTCCTGAGGAACCTCCAAACTGTTTTCCAGAGGGGCTGTACCAGTTTACATTCCCACCAACAGTGTAGGAGGGTGCCCGTTTCTCCACATCCTCGCCAGCATCTAGACTTCTCTGATTGGCTCATTTTAGCCACTCTGACTGGCGTGAGGTGGTATCTCAGTGTGGTTTTGATTTGTATTTCCCTGATGAGGAGCGATGCTGAGCATCGTTTCATGTGTCTGCTGGCCATCTGGATGTCCTCTTTGGAGAAGTGTCTGTTCATATCTTCTGCCCATTTCTTCACTGGGTTGTTTGTTTTTCGGGCGTGTAGTTTGGTGAGTACCTTGTAGATTCTGGATATCAACCCTTTATCTGATATGTCATTTGCAACTATCTTTTCCCATTCCGTTGGTTGCCTATTAATTTTCTGGGTTGTTTCCTTGGCTGTGCAGAAGCTTTTAATCTTGATGAGGTCCCAACAGTTTATTTTTGCTCTTGATTCCCTTGCTTTTGGGGATGTGTCAAGTAAGTTGCTGCGGTGGAGGTCAAGGAGGTTGT
>JAESUZ010001326.1:0-22111 GCA_017311185.1 Proteles cristata cristata | reverse complement strand
CAGAGCCCGACGCGGGGCTTGAACCCACGAACCGTGAGATCATGACCTAAGCGAAAGTTGGACGCTCAATTGACTAAGCCACCCAGGCGCCCCTCTATCCCCTTACTTTTAATCTGAAGGTATCTTCCAGTCTAAAATGCGTTTCTTGTAGACTGCAAATGGATGGATTTTTTTTTATCCATTCTGCTACCATATGTCTTTTGATTGGAGCATTCAGCCCATCTATATTCAGTGTTATAATTGAAATATGTGGGTTTCGAGTCATTGTGTTCTTTGTGGGATTCATGCTTGTGGTGTTGTCTTTGAAACCTTGTGTTCCTTGCAACACTTCCCTCAGAGATTCCCCCTCAAGATTTCTTGAAGGGCTGGCTTACTGGTGACAAATATTTTCCAGTTTTGTTTATTTGGAAAGACTTTTATCTCTCCTTCTATTTTGAATGACAGGCATACTGGATAGAGGATTCTTGGCTGCATATTTTTTCTGTTCATCACATTGTAGATCTCCTGCCATTCCTTTCTGGCCTGCCATGTTTCAGTAGATAGGTCTGTCACCACTCTGTCATCGGTTTCCCTTTGTATGTTAGGGTCCTTTTCTCCCTAGCTGCTTTTAAAATTCTCTCTTTGTCCTTCTATTTTGCCAGTTTCACTATGATATGTCGTGCAGAAGATCGATTCAAGTTATGTATGTGGGAAGTTCTCTGTGCCTCTTGAATTTCAACATCTACTTCCCTCTCCAGGTTGGGGAAGTTCTCTGCTATAATTTGTTCCGTGACTCCTTCAGCACCTTTCCCTCTCTCTTCCTCTTCTGGAATTCCTATGATACGGATATTATATCATTTGATTGTATCGCTGAGCTCTCAAAGTCTTCTTTCATGTTCCTGGATCAGTTTATCTCTCTTTTTCTCAGTTTCTTCTTTTTCTATAATAGTGTCCTCTAAATCACTTATTCTCCTTTCTGCCTCTTCAATCCGTGCATTGGACACCTCCAGTTTATTATGTATCTCATTTATCACATTTTTAAATTCACCATAACTATTTTTAAGCTCTATATTGTTTGTAGCCATAGTTGCTCTAATGTCCTCCATGTTTTTTTTCCAGCCCGGCAATTAATTTTATGATTATTATTCTAAATTCTTGTTCAGTAATGTTGCTTATATCTGTTTTGAGCAGTTCTCTAGCTGTCATTTCTTCCTGGAGTTTCTTTGGAGGAGAGTTCTTCCGTTTTGTCATTTTGGTTAGCTTTCTATCTCTTGTTACTTTTAAAAGCTTGTACTCTTGGTCCCTGAGAGGTCTGCTGTATTAGAGAGGGCTCTTTTGACTGTTCAAGGCCTGTGTGTTCAGGAAGTGTTCTTTGGATGGTGTCTCTTGGTTTCTCTTGTTGAGCGTTTGGTTATTTTGTTTCCCTACTGGTAGTGGTATTTGGGACTCTCCACCATGTGTAGTTTGGCTTATTTCTTGAGGCAGCCTTTTTTTGCACCAAAGATGCCTTCAGGAATTCTTTCTTGCCATCAGCTCCAGACTCCACCATGGCTCCTAAACTTCATCAATATGATCACTGAGGTTTTGAATTGACAAGATGGATGTCTGGGTGCCAGCTTCATAACCGTGAACAAAATATTGGAAAACCCAGGGGCTCCTGGGTGGCTTAGTCGGTTAAGTGTCCGACTTTCGCTTAGGTCATGATCTCACGGTTCGTGGGTTCGAGCCCCACGTCGGGCTATGTGCTGACTGCCAGCTCAGAGCCTGGAGCCTGTTTCAGTCTGTGACTCCCTCTCTCTCTGACCCTCCCCTGCTCACGCTGTCTCTCTCTGTCTCCTAGAAATAAATAAAACATTTAAAAGAAAATATTGGAAAACCCAGATCAAAGTGCATTCTTCAAAAATCCTGACCAGTGCTCCGTAAATCTCATGCCCACTGATCCAAGTGAGTGCACTTCCGGTTGGCGTGCAGGTTCGCACGCAGGCACGTGCATGCACAGACCGACGGGGGCGGGGCGCGCAGAGGGAAGCCTGCGTGGGGCGGGGCTGGCCGCAGTTTCCCCGGGGAACGGCTCCGGAAGTACTGTGTACGGGCTGTCGCAGAGCGGAAGTCGAGTCTGGCGGGAGGCTGGAGACTCTGTTTACCGGTTGCTAGACGACGTGAAGTGTTCTTCCTCACTTCCTCAGCCCGCGGTTTACCCACTCCCCAGGCCGGAACTCAGGGCCCTGAGCCATGGTGGGCGCAGAGTCGTTCTCTGAGGTCCAGGATGGTGGTCACCTCGGCATCTGGAGTCAAGGCGACACCTCCTGGAGGTAGAACCCGAGCTGGGGCGGGAAGATGGCTGTAGCGAAGCCTGCAGGTGAGGCGCCCGTGCCCAGTGCGCTGAAGCGGCGGGACGCCGCTAATATAGCTTCAGTAGGAGGCTGAAGTGGTGAGTTCACTGTCTGAGTAGACCATATAAAAATGGATTCTGTAGCTTAGGTTTTAGAATTGGAAACCAAAATGTCTACCCCTGTCAGTGACTTTGAAAACCCTTTTCCCTATGTTAATATTTATAAATGGGGAATAGCACTATGCTAATTAATACTTCATTATCACCATGGAGAAGTTTTATTTATTCAAATTCACAAAGCAGTTGGATTTGGGGATGATATTCAGATACATTTGTAATTAGGTGAAATGCTCCCTCTAAGCTGATTTTGCTTAATATTCATTTAAAATATGCATTCAGTTCCTGCTAAGTTCAAGATGTTATAGGGCTTTCAAAGACATGTTCCCTGACTTGTGGAAGATTATAGTCAGGAACGGGATGAAAACTATGCACACAAACTACAAAACAAGGCAAAACTGGATAGTTATCAGAGAATACAAGATGTGGAATAGCTTAAGGGAAGAAGCAATCACTTCTATTTCTGGCTAGGTGGAGCTGGTCAGGTTTCAGGAAAATAGTATTTAATCGGGTGTATGAGAAATACACTTATTATAAGAAGAGATATTGAAGAGACAATAAGCGATGATAGATATAGGAAACCAGCACAGCGGCTTCAGGGAATGAAGTTGACCAATTTGGTTACTTATTCTACAGTCAGAGTGGCACCCAAGTCCAAGCCTGAACTTCATCCTTGTACTCTATTATCTAACTTATCACTTACATTTCATTGATTAACAAGTCCTGTCAATTTAGATGTTCATCTAAATTTGTGAATGCAGCTATTTGGTTTTACAGACTTTCTCCCTAGTCAAAACCAATAATGTGATTTTTTTTTACTCTTTACATTGCTTGGAGCATTAGATACATATATGGGTATATTGAAAGATATGGATGAAAATGGAGATATGGAACTGGGTAACAAAAACTCTTGTGTAGATTTTATGCAAGGAAACATTCAATTAAAAAAATCTTACTGATGGACTATTATGTGCTCGGCATTTAAAACATCATATGGAGTATAGAGATGAATACCTTCCTTGCCCACAGGAAAATAATTTAGAGGGGGCTATGCTTGAGAAGTGCTGAGGGTACCTATCCTAGACAGGATATGAGGGGTCAAGAGAGGCATTCTAGAAATGGTGATGCCTCTGTTGAAATATGAAGGAGAGTATGGGCTTTCCTGAAACAGAGGAAATAGTAAGGGTGTTTCAAGCAGAAAAATGAAAAGAACATTATAAGCAGAGAGAATATGCAAAGTCCCTGAGGTTCAGAGAGCCTGGAGAGTTCCTAGGAGTGCTAGGCTTGAACCTAAGCTGTGAATTGAATGGCAAAGAGATGAGGCTGGACGGATCAACAGCAAGCTGATCATGGAATGCCTATAGAAGCTATTGTAGTGATCTAGGTGAAGATGACACAACTCGGAATTTAAAATATAGTAGTGGGAAGAAGAAGTGGGTATATGTCCATCTGAGAGAGATTGAGAGGAGTAGAATTGACAGGACTTGTTAATCAATGAAATGTAAGTGATAAGTTAGATAATAGAGTACAAGGATGAAGTTCAGGCTTGGACTTGGGTGTCAGGGAGAGCCATTCACTCAGAGAGAGAACACAGGTGGAGGAGAAGATTCGAGAGGGAAGTAATGAGATAAGTTTTGTCTATGTTGAGTGTGATGGGCCACTCAGGTTTCCAAATGGAGATAATAGCAAAAAGTTGGGCTGCATTTATGGTTTTGAGAGTCACAATATCAGGAGTTGAGTTGAAAATCCAAATGTCTACAAGACCCAGGCGGGTAATATAAACAGATGACTCAGTCTGGGACTGATACGGGGTAAAGACAAAAAGAGGAGATGTGCATAGGCCCTGCCCAAGAGTATTCAAGTTAAGAATAATCTAGTAAGCCAGCTAAACAAAAGCCCAGCTACATAGCCATATGAATTTTCAAGCAGCCAGTTTTCCACCTTTGGTAGAGATCACAATCAGCCATTAAAGTGAATGTAGAGTTTAGGTAGAGAACATGTAGAGTACAGAAAAAACCCAAGGGCATAACTCCAGAGGAGAAATATAAGAAATAGATAGGGAGAAGAGAGCAAGAGAGTGCAAGAGCAAGTCAGGCAGGAAAAATTAACTGTGAATTTGCACCATGGAGGGGATTGCTAATTTTGATAACTTTAACTGAAGCCATTTCAGTGGTATGGTGGGGGCTAAAACCAGATTGTAGTGGATTTAGAATTTAATGGAGGAAAATAAGTGGAGACTGAGTACAGACAACTCTTTCAAGATATTTGGCTGTGAATAAGATGTGAGCAGTTGGGTAATAGTTGGTTATTTATATATGCATGTTTACCAGGAGAGACATGAGCACAATTGTATGTTAAAGGGACAGAGTCAAGTTGAAGATGTAGGACAGAAAAGGATCTATCAATGAGCTGAGGTCCCTAGAGGTGGAACCAGAGGAGATCCAGAACACAGGTGGAAGGATTAGCCTTGAGTTAAGAAGAGTGACACCTATCCTACTGACATTGAAGATAATTTCATTTAACAAAGATTTATGGAGCTTCTATGCCCTACTAGACACTGTTCTATGTGTTAAAGATGTAGCAGTTTATTTTTATTTATTTTTTTACATAATTTATGGTGAAATTGGTTTCCATACAACACCCAGTGCTCATCCCAACAAGTGCCCTCCTCTATGCCCATCACCCCCTTCTCCTCTACCCTTCCCCCATCAGCCTTCAGTTTGTTCTCAGTATTTAAGAGTCTCTTATAGTTTGCTTCCCTCCCTCTCTGTAACTTTTTTTACTCCCCCCACCATGGTCTTCTGTTAAGTTTCTCAAGATCCACATATGAATGAGAACATATGATATGTCTTTCTCTGACTGACTTATTTCACTTAGAATAATGCCCTCCAGTTCCATCCACATTGCTGAAAATGGCAGGATTTCATTCTTTCTCATTGCCTAGTAGTATTCTATTGTATAGATAAACCACATCTTCTTTATCCATCAGTTGATGGACATTTAGGCTCTTTCCATGATGTAGCAGTTTAAAATGCAAGAAAAAAAATTTCCTGTTGTGGAGCTTATATTCCAGAAAGAATGAAGTATGTACAAGAGCAAATACACATAAGCAGTGCTGGGGCTTTAAGCAGACTGTGATTGAAACATTCTTATTGACCTTTGTTGTTCTTTGATGACCTATATTTCCTCTGTGACTGATGGAAAAGATCTTAGAACAGTAGGCTCAGAAGATGTTGGAGAAGCTTTGAAATAACTACTGTGGTTCATGTAATAGAGGGGTCTAGGAAGAAACAAAGGTACTTCTGAGTAGCAACGAGACCTATAATTGTCTTGTAGTGGAAGAAGTATCCACAGACTTTTCTGTAAAGGACCAGACAGTAAATATTTCAGGCCAGAAGGTATTTGTCACAGCTACTCAACTCTGTCATTGTAGTAGCTAAGCAGCCATAGACAATACATAAATGAATGGGCATGGCTGTGTTCCAGAAAGACTATTTACCAAAACAGGTGGAATTCTGGATTTGGCCTGTGGGTCTTAGGTTACCAACTGATGCATTAGAGAATTCACAGGATGACAACTGCTTCATAAGAAAATTTTATTTGACAGTACCAAGGAGGTGGTTAGGAGGGTGGAGGACAGCGCATTGGTTCAGGTGAGTCTTAAATAAGGATCCGAACTTAGCATTCAGTGGGAATGGAAAGGATAGGAGAGCAAGGAGAGATACAGGGTAATGCCAGTCAGGGAAAAAATTGATAATCAATTGCATCAGATACTGAAGAGAGGTCTAGGAAACTGAGACTAAAGAAGAGGACATTGGATTTGTTACTGAGGAAGTTGGTGCTTCCCCTTTCTTGAAAAGTTTACCAAATTTTATCCAACACATTGCACAATGGTAAAACATAAAATAGTTAACAGAAGCCTTTCCAGTTAGCAGCCCCTGCCCATTCCCTCTCTTCCTTCACATCCAGCCTGTTAGAAGGCCAACACTTAAGTCTTTTGACTTCTCCTTCTGGTAGTTGTTTTCCATTTGTATAAATACTATGTTTTAGTGCTGTTTCCTGATACATGAATTCTATACAGCATCTATTGACATTCTCTTATGGAATATGGGAATTTTACACTTCGACTTTATCTCCCTGCTCATCTTCTTTTCCCTACATCCACTCAATATAATTAAATCATCATCTTTGTTCAAATCAGTATTCTGTATTTGTCTTAGGATAATTATGTAAGTATGGTTCACTGCTGAGCCAAGTTGCATACTATGACTCTTATGTCTTTTGGTATACAACTTTTTGTTCATCCTTGAGTTAATAACTGCTTCAGCTTTTGCTTAATTAGAAACAATAATTATTTTAATTAAACTTTTTATTTTGAAATGAATTTACATGAAATTTGTAAGAAATAATACAGAGAGATCCCATGTCCCCTTTACCCAGTTTCCTAAAGTTGTAACATCTTGCAGAACTATAGTACACTATCAAAACCAGAATTTTGACATTGATAGACTCAAGATACAGAATATTTCTACCACTACAGGATCCCTTGTTTTGTCTTTAAAAAACATTTTTAATGTTTATTCGGTTTTGAGACAGAGAGAGACAAACTGTGAGCGGGGGAGAGGCAGAGAGAGAGGGAGGCACAGAATTTGAAACATGCTCCAGGCTCCAAGCTGTCAGCACAGTGCCAGATTCGGAGATCAAACTCAGGAACCATGAGATCATGATCTGAGCCGAAGTTAGACGCCTCACTGACTGAGCCATCCAGGAGCCCGTGTTTTTTCTTTTTATTGCCAGCCCTACTACCCTTCCACCCTCACCCCCTCCTTAACCCCTGGTAACCACTAATCTGTTACTTATTCTAATATTTTGTCATTGATAGAGTAATATAGTATGTAGCCTTTTGAGACTATTTTTTTTCACAAAGAATAATTCCATGGAGATTTATCCAGGTTGTTGCATATATTGATAGTTTAAGCCTTTTTATTACTGTGTAGTATTTCATGGTATGGATATATCACAATTTAGTCATTCATCCACTAAAGAACATTGAGGTTATTTCCAGTTTTTGCAGATAAGGCTGCTATAAATATTTGTGTGCATGTTTTTGTGATAATGTACATCTTCATTTCTGTGGAACAAATGCCCAGAGGTGCAATTTCTGCGTTGTATGATAATTGCATGTTTCATGTAAAGAAAGGGCCAAACTGTTTTCCACAGTGGATATACCATTTTATATTCCTACCAGCAACATAGGAGCAATCCAGTGTCTGTGCCTCCTCTCCAGCATATGGAGTCACAATGTTTTTATTTGAGCCATTCTGACAAGTGTATAGTAATATCTCATTGTTTCACTTTGCACTTCTCTACTGGCTAATGATGAACAATTTTCATGTGCTTATTTGCCATCTGTACATCCTCTTCAGTTAAATAGCTGTTCATGTTTTGGCCTATTTTCTAATAGGGGTTTTTTAAAATTTTGAGTTTTAAGTATTCTTAATATGTTCTAGATAAAAGTCCTTTGTCAGATTTCTATTTTGCAAATATTTTCTCCTACTGTGTAGTTAGTCTTTTCATGCTCTTAACAGGGTCTTTTTCAAAGCAAACATTTTTAATTTCGATAAAGTTCAATTTATCAATTTTTCCCTTATGAATTGTGCTTTTGTTGTCAAATCTAAGAACTTTTTTTTAAAATATTTTTTTATTTATTTCTAGGAGAGAGAGAGACAGCGTGAGCAGGGGAGGGTCAGAGAGAGAGGGAGACACAGACTCGGTGTCAGGCTCCAGGCTCTGAGCTGGCAGTCAGCACAGAGCCCGACACGGGGCTCGAACCCACAAACCGTGAGATCATGACCTAAGTGAAAGTCGGACGCTTAACCGACTAAGCCACCCAGGCGCCCCAAATCTAAGAACTTTTTTGCTTAGCTTTAAATCTCAATGGTTTCTCCTATGTTTTTTTTTTTTCTAAAAGTTTCATGGTTTTATATTTTAAATTATCGATCAGTTTTGAGTTAATTTTTCTATAAGGTATGAAACCTAGATGCATGTTCATATTTTGACTATGGATGTCCTGTTGTTCAAGCACTATTTGTTTAAAAGCTTATCTGTCCTTTATTAAATTGCTTTTATTCCTTTGTCAGAAATCAGTTGTACATATTTGTGTGGGTCTTTTTATGGGTTCTCTATTTTGTTCCATTGATTTAAGTATCTCTGTGTCAATAGTACGTAGTCTTGATTGCTACGGCTATATAATAAATCTTGAATTTGGATTAGCTGATTCCTCCCACTTTCTTCTTCTTTTGTGAAATTGTTTTAGCTATCCTAGTTACCTTACTTTTCCATATACATTTTACAATAATCTTGTGTGTATCTGTGAAAAAATCTTGCTGGGAGTTTTTATAAGAATTGCATTAAATCTGTATATCAACTTGGGGAGAATTTAGATTTTTACTATGTTGAATTTTCCAACCCATCAACATGTTGTGTATCTCCATTTATTTAGATTGTATTTTACTTATTTCATCAGCATTATGTAGTTTTCAGCATGTAAGTTCTGTATGTATTTTGTTAGATTTATCCTTTGGTATTTATTTTAAAAGCAATTTTAAGTGGTATAGTATTTTTAATTTCACTGTCCATGTGTTCATTGCTACTATATAGAAATACAGTTGATTTTCATATGATTATCTTATATCTTGCAACCTTGCTGAACTCACAAAAAACTCAGTTTTGGAGGGTTTTTAGGTAGATTTATTAGGGTATTCTATGTAGACAATCATGTCATTTTCCAATAGGAACAATTTTCTTCCTTCTTTTCCATCTGTATACCTTTTCTTTTCTTGCTTTATTGTACTGACTAAACCTTCTAACACTGTTGAATAAGAGGGTGTGAGAATGGACATCCATACCTTGTACTTGATCTCAATGGGAGACCATTCAGGCTTTCACAATTAAGGTATGTTAGCTGTAGGCTTTATGTAGATGCTCTTTATCAAGTTGAGAAAGTTCCTCTCTATTCCTAGTTTTCTGAGAATTTTATCATGATGGTGTGGAATTTTGTCAAATAGTTTTTTCTGCATCAATTGATATGATCATGTAATTTCTCTTCTTTAACCTATTAGTATGAGGGATTGCATTGATTAATTTTTCTAATATACCAGCCTTGCATTCTTCATATAAACTGTACTTGATTTTGGTGTATAATTAATTTTATGTGTAGTTTAATTGGTTTTTTTTCTATTATTTTGTTAGACTTTTACATATGTAGTCATGAGAATATTGGTCTGTATAGCTTTTTGCACTATTGTCTGGTTTTGATATCAGGGTAATACTAGTTTTATGAAATGCATTGTGAAGTGTTTCTTCCTCTTCTATTATCTGAAAGATATTGTGTGGAATTGGCATTTATTCTTTAAATGTTTGGTATAATTCTACTAAATTTAATTTTGTTATAATGCTGCTCAAATTATCAATTTTATATTCGCTGAGATTGTGGTAGTTTGTATTTTTTGAAGAATCAGTCCATTTCACTTAAGTTGTTGAATTGTGTGCATAGAGTTTTTCATACCATTCTTTTACCAATTTGATGTCTACAGGGTTGTGGTGATATCCCCTGTTTCATTCTTGGTGATTTGTGTTTTCTCTTTATTCCTTTGTCAGTCTTTCTAGAGGTTTGTCAACTTTATTGGTCTATTTATTTATTTTAGGTTTATAGATTAATTTATTAATAAATACATTAAAGAGAAGTTACATCTTTACAATATTGCAATTTTCTAATAAACACAACCTGTATCTACTTGTTCCCATAGTGTTTTCAGTTTTTTATATGCCAATTTAACAGCTAATCATTTACTACAGTAACATATAACTTGCCTACCAGAAAAAACATTAAAGAAATTTGGAAGGGGCACGTGGATGGCTCAGTTGGTTAAGCATCTGATTTCCACTCAGGTCATGAGCTCACAGTTCATGGGCTTGAACCCCACATTGGGCTCTGCAGTGACAGCTCAGAGCCTGGAGCCTGCTTCAGATTCTGTGTCTCCCTCTCTTTCTCTGCCCCTCCCCTGCTTGTGTACTCTCTCTCTCAGTCTCTCTCTGTCTCTCTCTCAAAAATAAATAAATAAATATTAAGAAAAACTACAAAAAAGAAATTTGGGCAACAGAAACATAATATAAAAGAATACAGAAGTAAATAAAAATCTATATAATTGCATCACACATAGAAATCCACTGTAAACAGTCTCTTGTATGTGCTGGGCATTATTTTTCAGCATATTTAATTTTATGTTGTGTAAAAATGAAGATTCACATTTCATCCCATGATAGTAGATATTCTCTAAAGTAAAATTTATAACTGCCAACGTTATATTACATGAATATACTACAATTTCTTCAACAAGTCTTCAATTGTTAAACATTTCAGGGATTTTTTTTTTGGTAATGTTTTGTTTTTCTAAGTGGCACTACATGAACAAACACACTTATAAATATGTATGTGTTCTTCTGTTTCTTTTTTTAATTGTTTAAATGTTTAAATTTTAATTAAATCCAAGTTACTTTACATATAGTGTAATAATGGTTTCAGGAATATAAATTAGTGATTCATCACTTACATATACACCCAGTGCTCATCCCAACAATTTTCCTCTTTAACACAATCACCCATTTAGTCCATCCCCCCACCCTCCTTCCCTCCAGGAACCTTCAGTTTGTTCTCTGTATTTAAGAGTCTCTTATGGTTTGCCTCCCTCTCTGTTTTTATCTGATTTTTCCTTCCTTTCCCCTATGTTCATCTGTTGTGTTTCTTAAATTCCACATATGAGTGAAATCATGTTTGTCTTTCTCTGACTTATTTCTATTAGCATAATACATTCTAGTTCCGTCCTAAGGAAACAATAATGGTTAGCGAGGATGTGGAGAAAGGAAACACTTTTGCACTGTTAGTGGGAATGAAAACTGGTGCAGCCACTCTGGAGAACAGTATGGAAGTTCCTCAAAAAATTAAAAATAGAGCTACTCTATGACCCAGCAATTGTACTAGTAGGTATTTAAAGAATGCAAAAATGCTGATTCGAAGGGGAAAATTGCACCCCAATGTTTATAGCAGCACTATCAACAATAGCCAAATTATGGAAAGAGCCCAAATGTCCATAAACTGATGAATGGACAAGGAAAATGTAGCGTAAGTTTATTTATTTTGAGAGAGAGAGAGAGCATTTGTGTGCATGTGAGTGGGGGAGGGACAGAGAGAGAGACGGAGAGAATCTCAAGGAGGATTCACACTTTCAGTGCAGAACCCGACATGGGGCTTAATCCCACCAGCCATGAGATCATGACCTGAGCTGAAATCAAGAGCCTGATGCTTAATCAACTGTGGCACCCAGGCACCCCTAGATTTTTTTTGTATAGAATTTTTAGTGATTAGTTTTGGTATTAACATTTTATATACATGTATGTAACTTATCACATGTGTCATTATTTTACCAGTTTGAAAGAAATATAGAAACTTTAGCTCACTTTATGTCCCTTTACCCTACCCATTTATAATGTGATTGTTTTAAATATTTTCTCTACATATGTTTAGAGCCATATCAATGTTATAATTTTTGCATTAACCATAAAATATACCTTAGAAAACTCAAGAGAAGGAAAGCGTATTGTATATACCCATACTTTTGCTTACTGTTGTTTTTTTCTTTTCTTGATGTTCCAAGTTTCCTTCTTTTACCATTTTCTTTCTGTTCTTTCTGTTTAGAGAATTTCCTTTAGCCATTCTTATAGGTCAGTCTTCTCCTGATAAATTTTATTAGTTTTTCTGCATATGATAATGTCTTGATTTTCAATTCATTCCTGAGCATATTTTTGCTGGATATAGAATTCTGGGGTGATAGTTTTTGTTTTAGCACCTGAAAGATGTTGTGCTGCTTTATTTTAGCATTCATAGTTTCTGATGAGAAGTCTGCTATTTAAATTGTTTTCCTCCTATAGATAAGGAATCATTACTCTTTCACGGCTTTCAATATTTTTTCTTTGACTTTAGTCTAAGAAGTTTGACTATGATATGTTGGTGTGGATTTTTTTTTTTTTGCATTTACCATTTTTGGATTCACTTAACTTCTTGAACTTGTAGGTTTATCTTTTATGACATTTGGGAAGTTTTCAGCCATTATTTCTTTGGGCATTTTTTTCAGACCCACCTTCTCACTCCTCTCCTTCCAGGACTTCAATGAAAAATATTAGATTTTTTGTTATAGTTCCACAAGTCAGTGCAGTTTTGTGTATTATTTTGGACTATATTTTCTATTTTTCAGATTGAGTAATTTCTATTGTTCTGTCTTCTAGGTTACTGATTCTCTTCTCTATCCCCTTTTGGTGATTTTATTTTTTAGTGCTAAAATTTGCATTTTGTTCTTTATAGCTTCATTTTCTTTGTTGAGACTTTCTATTTGTTTCTGAGTTTCTCTATTTTTTCATTTGCTTCAAATGTGTTCATTATTGCCCACTGAAGCATTATTATGATGATGGCTTATAGTCTTTGACAGATAATTCTAACATCCATGTCATCTTGGGATTACCATTTATTTTGTCTTTTTCATTCAGTTTGAGATCTTCCTGGTTCCTTGTATGATAAGTAACTTTCAATTAAAGTTTGGACTTTTTGGCTATAATATTATGAGGCTCTGGATCTTATTTAAACCTTCTGTTTAGGCTGACTTTTTTTTGATATTGATTGGACAGGATAAGAGGGGTGTCACTTCATTATTTCCAGGTAAGGATAGAAGTCTATATATTCCTTATTCAACCTCAATTAACACCCAAGGTAGGGAGAATCTTCATTACCCCTGGGCAAGGGTAGAATTTCCACCTCCTCACTAGATCTCTACTGATGACTCCCTGGCTGGGAAGGATGGAAGTGTCTTGTTACTGCTCCCATCTGACTTTCACTCATACTAAAAGTTAGGGGGGGTTTCATTTATGTTAGGCAGTTAGCTTTCTATAAGGTCACCCCAGTGCAGAGGTCACCTTGTTACTGCTGAGGGTGTGTGGAAGTTCAGGCTGCTCAGGTGGTTTCTTTTTTTAAATTCGTTTATTCTAAAAATAGTTTTTTTAATTTACATCCAAGTTAGTTAACGTATGGTGCAACAGTGATATCAGGAGTAGATTCCTTAATGCCCCTTACCCATTTAGCCCATCCCCCCTCCTACAACCCTTCCAGCAACCCTCTGTTTGTTCTTTATATTTAAGACTCTTTTATGTTTTCCCCCCTCCCTGTTGTTATATTATTTTTGCTTCCCTTCCCTTATGTTCATCTGTTTTATATCTTAAATTCCTCATATAAGTGAAGTCATATCATATTTGTCTTCCTCTGACTGACTGTTTTCACTTAGCATAATACCCTACAGTTCCATCCATGTCATTGCAAATGGCAAGATTTCATTCTTTTTGATTGCCAAATAATACTCCATTGTATATATATACCACGTCTTCTTTATCCATTCATCCATTGATGGACATTTGGGTTCTTTCCTTACTTTGGCTATTGTCAATAGTGCTATTATAAACATTGGGGTGCATGTACACCTTTGAAACAGCACTCCTATATCCCTTGGATAAATGCCTAGTATTGCAATTGATGGGTTGTAGGGTAATTCTATTTTTAATTTTTTGAGGAACATTCATACTGTTTTCCATCATGGCCGCACCAGTTTAAATTCCCACCAGCCATGCAAAAGAGATTCTCTTTCTCCATATCCTTGCCAACATCTGTTGGTGCCTGAGTTGTTGATGTTAGCCATTCTGACAGGTGTGATGTGATATCTCATTGTGGTTTTGATTTGTATTTCCCTAATGATGAGTGATGTTGAACATTTTTTCATGTGTCTGTTCACCATCTGGATGTCTTTGGAGAAGTGTCTATTCAGGTCTTTTGCCCATTTCTTCACTGGATTATTTGTTTTTTGGATGTTGAGCTTGATAAGTTTCTTATAGATTTTGGATACTAACCATTGATTTGATATGTCATGTGTAAATATCTTCTCCTGTTGGTTGCCTTTTAGTTTTGCCGATTATTTCTTTCGCTGTACAGAAGCTTTTTATTTTGATGAGATCCCAATAGTTCATTTTGTATTTTGTTTTCCTTGCCTCTGGAAACGTGTTGAATAAGAAGTTGCTGCAGCCGCACTCTCCACAATAGCTAAAACATGGAAAGAGCCTAAGTGTCCATCAACAGATGAATGGATCAAGAAGATGTGGTTTATCTATACCATGGAATACTACATGGCAATGAGAAAGAATGAAATCTGGCCATGTGTAGCAACATGGATGGACCTTGAGGGTGTTATGCTGAGTGAAATAAGTCAGGCAGAGAAGGACAAATATCATATATATGTTTGCACGTATAGGAGGATTAGGAGGAACTTAACTGAGGACCAAGGGGGAGAAGAAGGGGGGAAATGGTGGGGGAAAGGGAGAGAGGCAAACCATGAGAGACTCTTGAATGCTGACAAAAACTGAGGACTGATGGATGTGGGGAGGAGGGGGGATGGGCATGGAGGAGGACACTTGTGGGGATGAGCACTGAGTGTTATGTGGAAACTAATTTGACAATAAACTATCTGTAAAAAAATTAAAAAAATAAAAAATAAAAAAAAAGTTGCTGCAGCTGAGATCGAGAGGTTTTTGGCTGCTTTTTCCTGGAGGATTTTGATGGCTTCCTGTTGTACGTTTAGGTCTTTCATCCATTTTGAGTTTATTTTTGTAGATGGTGTAAGAAAGTGGTCCAGGTTCATTCTTCTGCATGTCGCTGTCCAGATTTCCCAGCACCATTTTCTAAAGAGACTGTCTTTATTCCATTAGATATTCTTTCCTGCTTTGTCAAAGATGTCAAAGAGTAGTTGGCCATGTTTGTGGGTCCATTTCTGGGTTTCCTATTTCTGTTCCACTGATCTGAGTGTCTGTTTTTGTACCAAGACCATACTGTCTTGATGATTACAGCTTTGTGATACATCTTAAAGCCCAGGATTGTGATGCCTCCAGCTTTGGTTTTCTTTTTCAAGATTGCTTTGGCTATCTGGGGTCTTTTATGGTTCCATACATATTTTAGGATTGTTTGTTCTAGCTCTGTGAAGAATGCCAGTGTTGTTTTGATAGAGATTGCTTTGAATATTTAGATTGCTTTAGGTAGTATTGACATTTCAACAATATTTGTTCTGCCTATTCCAGGATCATGGAATATTTTTCCATTGTTTTGTGTCTTCTTAATTTTCTTCTACAAGCTTTCAGTAGTTTTCAGTGTATAGATTTTTCACCTCTTTGGTTAGGTTTATTCCTAGGTATTTTATGGTTTTTGGTGCAATTGTAAATGGGATTGATTCCTTGATTTCTCTTTATGTTGCTTCATTATTGGTATATAGGAATGCAATAGATTTCTGTGCATTGATTTTGTATCCTGTGGCTTTGCTGAGTTCATGGATCAGTTCTAGCAGATTTTTGGTGGAATCTTTTGGGTTTTCTATATAGAGTATCATGTCATTTGTGAAGAGTGAAAGTTTGAACTCCTAATGGCTGATTTGGATGCTTCTTATTTCTTTGTGTTGTCTGATTGCTGAGGTAAAGTCCTTCCAATACTGTGTTGAATAACAGTGGCAAGTGTGGACATTCTTGTCTTGTTTCTGACCTTAGGGGGAAAGCTCTCAGTTTTTCCCCATTGAGGATGATATTAGCGGTGGGTCTTTCATACATGGCTTTTATGATCCTTCTATCCCTACTTTCTTGAGGGTTTTTATCAAGAATGGATGCTGTAGGGGCGCCTGGGTGGCTTAGTCGGTTAAGCGTCCGACTTTTGCTTAGGTCATGATCTCGCGGTTTGTGGGTTCGAGCCCCACGTCGGGCTCTGTGCTGACTGCCAGCTCAGAGCCTGAGCCTGTTTCAGTCTGTGACTCCTCTCTCTCTGACCTCCTGCTCACGCTGTTCTCTCTCTCTCTCCTAGAAATAAAACATTAAAAAAAAAAAAAAAGAATGGATGCTGTATTTTGTCAAATGTTTTCTCTGCATCTGTTGAGAGGATCATGTGGTTCTTGTCCTTTCTTTTATTGATGTGATATATCACGTTGTTTTGTGAATATTGAATCAGTCCTGCATCCAGGTATAAATCTCAGTCGTGGTGAATAATTTTTTTAGTGTATTGTTGGATCTGGTTGGCTTGTATCATGTTGAGGATTTCTGCATCCTCAGATGGTCTGTACTTCTCTTTTTTAGTGGGGTCCTTGTCTGGTTTTGAAATCAAAGTAATGCTGGCTTCATAGAAAGAGTTTGGAAGTTTTCCTTCCATATCTTTTTTTTGGAACAGGTTCAAGAGAATAGGTATTAACTCTTCTTTAAAAGTTTGGTAGAATTCCCTTGAAAAGGCATCTGGCCCTGGACTCTTGTTGTTGGGGAGATTTTTGATTACTAATTCTATTTCTTTACTGGTTATGGGTCTGTCCAAAATTTCTCTTTCTTCTTGTTTCAGTTTTGGTAGTTTATTTGTTTCTAGGGATTTGTCCATTTCTTCCAGATTACCCAATTTAATGCCGTATAATTACTCGTAATATATTATTGTTTGTATTTCTGCTGTGTTGGTTGTGATCTCTCCTCTTTCATTCTTGATTTTATTTGTTTGGGTCCTTTCTTTTTTCTTTTTGATCAAACTGGCTAGAGTTTTATCAATTTTGTGATTCTTTCAAAGAACCAGCTTCTGATTTCATTGATCTGTTCTGTTTTTTTGGTTTTGATAGCACTGATTTCTGCTCTAATCTTTATTATTTCCTGCTTCTGGTTTGGGGTTTTATTTGCTGTTCTTTTTCCAGCTCTTTAAGGTTTAAGTTCAGGTTATGTATCTGAGACCTTTCTTCCTTCTTTATAGAAAGGCCTGGATTGCTATATACTTCCCTCTTATGACTGCCTTTGATGTGTCCCAGAGGTTTTGGGCTGTGGTGTTATCATTTTCATTGGCTTCCATGTACTTTTTAATTTCCTCTTTAACTTCTTGGTAAGCCATTCATTCTTTAGTAGGTTGGTCTAGTCTCCAAGTATTTGTTATCTTTCCAATTTTTTTCTTGTTGTTTATTTCGAGTTTCATAGCTTTGTAGTCTAAAGATATGCATGATGTGACCTCAGTCTTTTTGTACTTGTTGAGGGCTGATTTGTGTCCCAGTATGTGATCTGTTCTGGATAACATTCCATGTTCTGGAGAAGAATGTGTATTCCACTGCTTCAGGATGAAATGTTCTGAATATATCTGTTAAGTCCATCTGGTACAGTGTGTCATTCAAAGCCATTGTTTCCTTATTATTTTCTGTTTAGATGATCTGTCCATTGCTGAAAGTGAGGTGTTGAAGTCCCCTACTATTATGGTATTATTATCAATGGGTTTCTTTATGTTTGTGATTAACTGATTTATATATTTGGGTGATTTCACATTTGGAACATAAATGTTTCCAATTGTTAGATCTTCTTGGTGGATAATCCCCTTAATTATGATATAATGCCTTTCTTTATCTCTTGTTACAGTCTTTATTTTAAAGTCTAGACTGTTTGATGTAAGTATGGCTACTTTGGCTTTCTTTTGGTGAACATTAGCATGATGGATGGTTCGCCATTCCATTACTTTCAATCTGAAGGTGTCTTTAGGTCTAACGTGGGTCTTTTGTAAACAATATATAGATGGATCTTGTTTTCTTATCCATTCTGTCACTCTGTGTATTTTGATTAGAGCATTTGGTCTGTTCACATTTATAATGGGTATTGAACAATGTGAATTTATTGCCATTATGTTGTTTGAAGAGTTAGAGTTTCTGGTGGTGTTCTCTGGTCCTTTCTAATCTTTGTTGTTTTTGGTCTCCCACCCACCCCCCGCTTTTCTCCCCTTAAAGAGTCCCCCTTAAAATTTCTTGCAGGGCTGGTTAAGTGGTCATGAGCTCCTTTAAATTTTGTCTGGGAAACTTTTTATCTGTCCTTCTATTTTGAATGACAGCCTTGCTGGATAAAGAATTCTTGGCTGCATATTTTTTCAGTTCAGCACATTGAATATATCCTGCCACTCCTTTCTGGCCTGCCAAGTTTCTGTGGATAGGTCTGCTGTAAACCTGATTTGTCTTCCCTTTTTTAGGTTAAGGACTTTTTTTCCCCCTTGCTGCTTTCATTATTTCCTTGCCTCAGTATTTTGTGAATTTGATTATGTTATGCCTTGTTGATGGTTGGTTTTTGTTGAATCTAATGGGGTCCTATGTGCTGCTGGGATTTTGTATCTTTCCCCAAGTTAGGAAAGTTTTCCACTTTGATTTGCTCACATAACCCTTCTACCCCCTTTTCTCTTTCTTCATCCTCTGGGACCCCTATGATTCTGACTTTGTTCCTTTTTAATGAGTCACTGATTTCTCTAAGTCTTAAATCCTGCTCTTTTGCCTTAGTCTCCCTCTTTTTTTTTTCTGCTTCATTGTTCTCCATAAGTTTGTCTTATAGATCACAGATTTGCTGCTCTTCCTCATCCATCCTTGCTGCTTGTGGCATCCATTCGAGATCGCAGCCCAGTTACAGCATTTTTTATTTCATCCTGACTAGCTTTTATCTTCACAGAAAGGGATTCTAATCTGTTTTCAACCCCAGCTAGTATTCTTATTGTTGTGATCCTAACTTCTACTTCAGACATATTGTTTGTATCTGTGTTAATTCCCTGGGTGTCATTTCTTCCTGTTCTTCCTTTTGGGGTGAATTCCTTCATTTTGCTATTTTGATGGAAGAAAAGGAATTAATAAGTAAAAAAAATTAAAATTAAAAAATAAAAACAAAAAAAAACAAAAAAATCAAAGGGTGCTAGATTCTAGGTGTGTTCTGGTCTGGTTGTTGAAAGGAGCCTGATAGATTAGGGGGAAAAAAGGGAAAGATAAGAAAAGAAAAAAGGAAAATTTTTGAAAATTTGAAAAAATAAATACAATGAAATAGAATAAAATGAAATGATGGAGGGGCGCCTGGGTGGCTTAGTCGGTTAAGTGTCTGACTTTCGCTTAGGTCATGATCTCGCAGTTCGTGGGTTCGAGCCCCGCGTCGGGCTCTGTGCTGACTGCCAGCTCAGAGCCTGGAGCCTGTTTCAGAGTCTGTGTCTCCCTCTCTCTCTGACCCACCCTTGTTCATGCTGTCTATCTCTCTCTCTCCTAGAAATAAATAAAAATTTAAAAAAAAATGAAATGATGGAAGTAAAAAGTGGAAATTTAAAAATTTACAAAAAAAAATTTAGTAGGAAAAAAGTTAAAAATATTTTTAATAGAAATGGAAAATAAAAGTAATTTTTTCTCTGTTATCAAGAATAAGAAAAAAAATCGAATAGATTGATCAGCAAACAGACTGAAGTATGATTGAAATTACATCGGTTTCCCCTAGAAGTTGAACTGTGAAGCACTTTATAGTCCATCAACTAAGCAGATGGAGAGACTTGTGTTGTTCCCGAAGAGCGAGGTTGGCCCAGTTGGGTGGCGCTTAGTGTCATGGCTCCATTCTCCACTAGATGGCGCTGCTTAGCTTACTGGGGTGGATTGTTGTGGCGCCTGTAGGTGTGTTTGCACATGTGCGGGAGGGGTGAAAATGGCGTCACCTAGCTAACCAGTCTCAAGTATCAGAACTCTGTGCTGTCCCCGACCAGCAATTACTCACCCCTGCTTTGTCTCTTATTTTTGTCCACTCCCTGCCACTGTCTGCGACCAAGCCATCAGGTTGGACCAGGGGGCACCCCACTACTGAGTTATCTCCGATGGGACTGTGTTTCCCAATCCCTCACTTTTGAGGGACTGCAGCTTGGACCCACTCAGACCTTCTGGTAGAGGGTCTCACTGAGCAGTGGCTGGGTGCTGGCCAGTCCCCAGGGACGGTTGGGAAACCGTGCTGCTGCCAATGCCCAGAGACTGTAGGTGGGTGTCAGCTGGCCCCAGAAAAAGTTCATGTGATCATGTAGCAGCAGCATTTCAGGGATTATTAAAAATCACAGCACACATCTGGCTTCCCACTTAACATCCTTATTCCAGCACCAGTGAATGTGGTTGTTTTTTGGGGTCCAATGGGACCTTTGCCTGTGGGGAGCCTCTACCAAATGTCCTTACAGCAGGGGAACCACCTCTCATTGTGTGGCCCAAGGACTCCGAGGACCTTGCTCTCTCCTCCTAAGGATTCGCCATTCCCACCAGAACACTGCCAGGTATCAGGCTTTAGAGTTTCAGACACTACACTCCCCTGTGTATAGAGTCTTAATGGAATTTAAACCCTCTCCTTTCTCCCTTCTCCCTTTTTTTGTTCAGTATTTGCATACTTTCTTTTCTTTCCAGCTGCTTTTGAGCAGGGTGGGGGGGTTGTTGCCTTCTGTATTCTCCCCCTGTCTCTGTCTTCTCTCCTCAAGCAAAAGCAGCTCTCTGCCCTGTGGTTTTCTCCCCAGTTCACCACTCTGTGCCGCATACCTGCGGAGTTCCTTGGTTCAGGTTGTGCAGATTGTTGTGTTCATCCTCAAATCAGTTTTCTAGGGGTGCAGGATGATTTAGTGTTGATCTGGCTGTATTTCAGGGACGAGAGATGCAAAAAAAATCTTCCATGCTGTTCCGCCATCTTGGCTTCTCCCCAGTATAATTTTTTTTTAATGTTTTATTTATTTCTAGGAGAGAGAGAGAGAGAGACAGCGTGAGCAGGGGAGGGTCAGAGAGAGAGGGGGTCACAGACTGAAACAGGCTCCAGGCTCTGAGCTGGCAGTCAGCACAGAGCCCGACGCGGGGCTCGAACCCACGAACCGCGAGATCATGACCCAAGCGAAAGTCGGACGCTTAACCGACTAAGCCACCCAGGCGCCCCTCCCCAGTATAATTTTTAAAGCATTATAGGGATAGCAAATTTAGGCATAATTATTATAGCATTAAATTATCACTTTTTGTTTTGTTTTTATTTACTTTTGAAGGAGAGGGATAGACAGTGTGAGTGGGGCAGGGGCAGAGAGAGAGGGAGACACAGAATCTGAAGCAGGCTCCAGGCTCTGAGCTGTCAGCATATAGCCCGATGTGGGGCTCAAACTCACAAACTATGAAATCATGACCTGAACCGAAGTCAGATGCTTAACCAACTGAGCCACCCAGGTGCCCCTAAATTATCACTTTTTACTTTACTTTTATTTTTTAATATTTGTTTTTGAGAGACAGAGAGTGGTAGCTGGTGAGGGGCAGAGAGAGAGAGGGAGACACAGAATCTGAAGCAAGCTCCAGACTCTGAGCTGTGAGCACAGACCTGACACTGGGCTCATACTCATAAACTGGGGGATCATGACCTGAGCTGAAGTTGAACACTTAACCAACTGAGCCACCCAAGCACCCCTAAATGATCAAATTTTTAGATGAACTTACAGGGTTTCAGATTTATTGACCTTTTATTTATTTATTAAAATTTTTTAAAAATTTATTTTGAGAGCGAGAGAGTGAGCAGGAGATGAGCGGAGAGAGAGGGAGAGAAAATCCCAAATAGGCTCTGTACTGCCAGCACAGAGCCCAATACAGGGCTTGAACCTGAGATCATGATCTGAGTTGAAACCAAGAGTTTGACACTTAACTGACTGAACCATCCAGGTGCCCCATAAGTCAGTCCTTTTAAAATAATTATTTGAATAGATTTCATTCAGTCATT
>JAESUZ010001324.1:197184-271815 GCA_017311185.1 Proteles cristata cristata | reverse complement strand
GAGAGAGGCAAACCATGAGAGACTCTTGAATGCTGAGAAACAAACTGAGGACTGATGGATGTGGGGGGGGAGAGGGGAGATGGGCATGGAGGAGGGCACTGGTGGGGATGAGCACTGGGTGTTATATGGAAACCAATTTGACAATAAACTATTTGTAAAAAAAAAAAGAAAAGAAAATATGCATGGTATGATCTCAGTCTTTTTATACTTGTTGAGGATGAAGTGGGAGAAGAAGGGGAAAAATAGTTGGGGAGAGGGAGGGAGCCAAACCATGAGAGACTCTTGAATGAGAACAAACTGAGGGCCGATGGGGGTGGGGGAGAAGGGAGGGAGGGTGATGGGCATGGAGGAGGGCACTTGTGGGGATGAGCACTGGGTGTTATATGGAAATCAATTTGACAATAAACTATTTTTAAAAAATTAAAAAAAAACAACATGCAGATAGCTGGACTGAAGGCAAACGTGGCCCAGCCACAACAGCAGAGCACATGCAACACACATCAAAGACATCCCTAAAGTGCCAAGTTCTGGTGACAGGAGAAATTGTACTTCAGGCCACATCAAGACCTCTTTTTCACAGGGCCAATACTTTCAAGAGGATACCTAAACACTATGAAGATTAAGTAACAAGCCTGATAGAGAATTTAAAGTAACAGTCATAAAGATACTCAAGGGACATGAGAAAAGGGTGGAGAACCTCAGTGTCACCCTTAACAAAGAGATAGAAAACATAAAAAGGAACCAATCAGAGATGAAGAACTCTATAACTGCAATTAATAATATGCTGTGCGGGACAAATAGTAGACTAGTGTAAGCAGAAGAATGGAGCAGTCGCCTGGAGGACAGAATAATGGAAAACAAACAGGAGAACAAAATAATAAAATAGACTTAGGGAATTCAGCAAATCCATCAAGCCTATTAATTTCCACATTTAAAGGGGTCCCAGAAGGAGAAGAGAGAGAAAAGGGGCCAGAAATTTATTTGAAGAAATAATAGCTGAAAACTTCCCAAATCTGGGGAAGGAAACAGATATGGGGAAGGAAACAGATATCCAGATCCAGGAAGCACAGAGAGTCCCCAAGAACATCAGCTCAAGACACATAGTAATTAAAATGGCAAAAAGTAGTGATAAAGAGAGAATTTTAAAACCAGCAAGAGAAAGAAAACAGTTACATACAAGCAAAACCTCATAGGTGATTTTCAGCAGAAGCATTGCCAGCTAGAAGGGAGTGGCATGACTTATTCAAATTGCTGAAAGAAACAAAAAAACCTGTAGCAAGAATACTCTATCTAGAAAAGCTATTGTTCAGAATATAAGGAGAGACAGAGAGTTTCCTGGACAAAACTTAAAAGAATTCATGAGCACTAGGGGCGCCTGGGTGGCACAGTCGGTTAAATGTCCAACTTTGGCTCAGGTCATGATCTCATGGTTCGTAGGTTCGAACCCCACTTAGGGCTCTGGGCTGACAGCCAGCTCAGAGCCTGGAGCCTGTTCAGATTCTGTGTGTGTCTCTCTCTCTGACCCTCCCCTGCTCATGCTGTCTCTCTCTCTCAGAAATAAATAAAACATTATGAAAAATAAAAAAAAAAAAAAGGATTCATGATCACTAAACCAACCCAATAGGAAATGTTAAAGGAGACTCTGAGTGGAAAGGAAAGACCCTAAATAGGAGTAAGAAAAATAGGAAACACAAAACCAATAAAATTAAGTAAATCTATATCAAAATCAGTCACGGTGCTCACAAAATAAAAGGATAATATAAAGTATGACACCTTAAATATTGGGGTGGGGTAGTAAAGAATGTATTCAAACGTAAGCAACTATCAACATAGAATGCTATATGCATGTTATATGCAAATGTAATCACAACCACAAATCAAAAACCAATAACAGATATGAAAAATAAAAAGAAGGATGCCTGGGTGGCTTAGTCGGTTAAGCATCCGACTTTCGCTTAGGTCATGATCTCGCGGTCCGTGGGTTCGAGCCCCGCGTCGGGCTCTGTGCTGACTGCCAGCTCAGAGCCTGGAGCCTGTTTCAGAGTCTGTATCTCCCTCTCTCTCTGACCCTCTCCTGCTCACGCTGTCTCTCTTTCTCTCTCCTAGAAATAAATAAAAATATTTTTAAAAAAAAGAAAAAGAAAAAGAAAAGAATCCAAGTATATAACTAAATGAAGCAACAGACCATGAGAGAAGATAGTAAGAGAAGATAGGAACAGAAAACTACAAAAGCAACCATAAAATAACAAAATGGCAATAAGTAAATGCCTATCAATAATTACTTTGAATGTAAATGGACTAAATGGTCCAATTAAAAGACATAGGGTGACAGAATGAATAAAAAAAGCAAGACCCATCTATATGCTGCCTACAAGAGACAAATTTTAGACCTAAAGACACATGCAGATTGAAAGTGAAGGAATGTAGTGGGACTGGGTGGCTCAGTCTGTTAAGCACCCAACTCTGTCTCAGGTCATAGCCTCACAATTCATGGGTTCAAGCCCTGTGTCAAGGCTCTGTACTGACAGCTCAGAGCCTGGACCCTGCTTTGGATTCTGTGTGTCTCTCTCTCTGACCCTCTCCCGCTCATGCTCTGTCTGTCTGTCTCTCTCTGAAAAATAAATAGAACATTAAAAATAAAAAAAAAAGAAAGTGAAGGGATGAAAAAGGATTTATTAGACACATGAAAGTGAAAAGAAAGCCGGGGTAGCAATACTTTTATCAGACAAAATAGAAATTTTTAATTTAAGTATTTATCTTAATTCCAGTTAGTTAACATTATATTAGTTTCAAGTATACAATATAGTAATTCAACAGTTCCATAAATCAACCTGTGCTCATCACAAATGTACTCCTTAATCCCCATCACCTATTTAACCAATCCCCCCAACACCCTCCCCTCTGGTAACTCTGATAACCTTCCCTCTGGTTCTCTGTAATTAAGAATCAGTTTCTTTTTCCTCTCTTTTCTTTTTTTTTCCCTTCTTTTTCTATTCCTTTCCTTTCCTTTCTTTTTCTTTCTTTCTTTCTTTTGCATACAACACCCAGTGCTGATCACAAATGCCCTCCTTAATCCCCAGCACCCATTTAACCCATCTTCTCTCCCATCTCCCCTCCAGTAACCCTTGGCTTGTTCTCTGTAGTTAAGAGTCTCTTTGGGTGCTTGGGTGGCTCAGTCGGTTAAGCATCTGACTTCGGCTAAAGTCTGAGCCCCATATCGGGCTCTGTGCTGATAGCTAGCTCAGAGCCTGGAGCCTGCTTCAGATTCTGTATCTCCCTCTCTCTCTAACCCTCCCCTGCTCACACTGTCCCTCTCTCAGAAAAAAAAACACATTAAAAAAGTCTCTTTTCTAATTTAGCTATCTCTTTATCTATTCATCTACTATTAGACACTTCCATAACTTGGCTATTCTAAATAATGTTGCTATAAACATAGAGGTGTGTGTATTCCTTTGAATTAGGGTCTTAGGGTCAATGTCAAAGAATTTACTGCCTGTGTTCTCTTCTAGGATTCTGATGGTTTCAGATCTCACATTTAAGTCCTTTATCCATTTTGAATTTATTTCTGTGTATGGTATAATAAAGTGATCTAGATCCATTTTTCTTTTGTATGTTGATGTCCAGTGTTCACAACACCATTTGGTGAAGAGACTGTCTTTTTCCCATTGAATATTCCTTCCTGCTTTGATAAAGATTAATTGAATACATAGTAGTGGGTTTATTTCTGGATTTTCTGTTCTGTCCCATTGATGTATGTGTCTATTGTGCCAGTACCATACTGTTTTGATTACTACAGCTTTGTAACAAACTTAAACTCCAGAATTGTTATGCCTCCAGCTTTGCTTTGCTTTTCAACATTGCTTTCACTATTCTTGTGTGGGGGTGGGGGTGGGGGTGGGGGTGGGGGGGGAGTTCCATACAAAATTGTTTGTTTTGGGCCTGTGAAAAATGCTGTTGGTTTTTGATTAGGGATTATATTCAATCTGTAGATTGCTTTGTAGACATTTTAACAATATCTGTTCTTTCAATCCATGATTATAGAATGTATTTCCATTTCTTCGTGTTGTTTTGAATTTCTTTCATTAATGTTTTATAGTTTACAGAGTACAGACCTTTCACCTCTTTGGTTAGATTAATTCCTAGGTATCTTATTATTCTGGTTACAATTGTAATGGGATTGATTTCTTAATTTGGACAAAATAGACTTTAAATAAAGACTAAGAACAGACAAAGAAGGACACTACTTAATGATAAAGGGAACAATTCAACAAGATTTAATAATTATAAATATTTATTCACCCGAATTGAGAGCAACCAAATACATACAGAGTTTAATAACAAATACAAAGGAAGTAATTGATAGTAATACAATAGTAGTAGAGGACATTAACACTCTCATTTACATGAATGGATAGATCATCCAAACAGATAGTCAACAAGGAAACAATGGCTTTGAAGGACACATTGGACCAGATGGATCCAACATTCAGAACATTCCATCCTAAAACAGTAGAATACACAATCTTTTCAGGTGCACATGGAACACTCTCCAGAATACATCATAAAACAAGGATCAAAAATTTAAAAAGACAGAAGGCATACCATACGCCTTTTCTTACCATAATGCTATGAAACTGAAAATCAACTCCAAGAAAAAATCTGGAAATAATATAAATACATGAAGGTTAAATATCATTCTACTGAAGAATGAATGAATGAGTCAATCAAGAAATCAAAGACAAAATCAAAAAGTACCTGGAAACAAATGAACATGAAAGCACAATTGTCCAAAATCTTTGAGATGCAACAAAAGTAGTTCCAAGAGGGAAGGTAATAGCAATATAGGCCTACCTCATGTGTCAAGAAAAAATCTCAAATGAACAACCTAACCTTACATCTAGAGGAACTAGAAAAAGAAAAACAAAGCCCAAACCGAGTAAAAGGAAGGAAATATTAAAGATAGAGCAAAAATAAATAAAATGGAGACTAAAAAATCAATAGAACAGACCAATGAAACCAGGAGCTGGTTTTTAGAAAAGATTTTAAAAAATGAGAAACCTTATATGTAAACCAACTTGACAATAAACTATTTAAGGAAAAATAAATAAATAAAATAAAAAATTTAGAAACCTTTAGCTAAATTCATCAAAAAAGAGAGAGGGCTTAAATAAATAAAATCAGAAATATGAAAGAACAGAAAAAACAACCAACATCAGAGAAATAGAAAGGATTATAAGAGAATATGATGAAAAATTATATACCAAAAAATTGGACAACCTAGAAGAAATGGATACATTCCTAGAAACATATAACCTTCCAAAACTGAATTAGGAAGAAATAGAAAATTTGAACATATTGATTACCAGCAATAAAACTGAATCAATAATCCAAAAACTCCCAAGAAACAAAAGTCCAGGACCAGATGGCTTCACAGGGGAATTCTACCAAACACTTAAAGAAGAGTTAATGCCTATTTTTCTCAGTCTACTGCAAAAAAAAAAAATAAATAAAAAAAAAGGAAGTAGTAAAGCTTCAAAATTCATTATACAAGGCCAGCATGACATTGATACCAAAACTATATAGGAAAGCACAAAAAAAGAGAACTACAGGTCAATAGCTTTGATGAACATAGATGCAAAAATCCTGAACAATGTATTAGCAAAGCGAATGCAACAATACATTAAAAAATCATGCACCATGATCAAATAGGATTTATTCCTGGGATGCAAGGATGGTTTGATATTCATAAATTAATCAACATGATACTTCATGTCAACAAGAGAAAGGATAAAAAACATATGAGTGTTTCAATAGATGCAGTAAAAGCGTTTGACAAAGTACAATATCCATTCGTGATTAAAACCTTCAACAAAGTATGTTTAGGGAGAATATACCTCAACAAAATAAAGGTCGTAGATTTAAAAAAAACCTCACAGCTAATATCATACTCAATAGTGAAACACTGACAGCTTTTCCCCTAACGTCAGGGACAAGACAAGGATGTCCACTCTCACCATTTATATTAAACAAAGTGCTGGAAGTCCTAGCCACGCAATCAAACAACAAAAAGGAATAAAAGTCATCCAAATTGGTAAGAAAGAAGTAAATCTTTCACTATTTGCAGGGTACATTATATTATATATGTAGAAAATCCTAAAGACGCCGCTAAAAAAATTACTAGAAGAGATAAATGAATTCAGTAATGTTGTAGGATACAAAACCAATACACAGAAATTTATCACATTGTATATAATAATAATGAAGTAGCAAAAAGAGACATTAAGAAAATAATCCCATTTACAAATGAACCAAAAAGAATAAAATACCTGTGAAATCAACTTAACCAAGGAGGTGAAATACCTGTACTCTGAAAATTATAAAAATTAATGAAAGAAATTTAAAATGATACAAACAAATGGAAAGATATTCCATGCTCATGGATTGGAAGAAGAAATATAGTTTAAATGTCCATATTACCCAAAGCAGTCTACAGATTGAATGCAATCTCTATCAAATTACCAACAGGATTTTTCACAGAACTAGAAGAAAAAAAAATCCTAAGATTAGTAGGGAACAACAAAAGACCCTGAATAGACAAAGCAATCTTGAAAAAGAACAAAACTGGAGGAAACTTCAGGATTTACTACAAACATGCAGTAATCAAAACAGTATAGTACTGGCACAAAAACAGATACACATATCAGTGGAATGGAATAGAGAGCTGAGAAATAAGCCATGATTATATGGCCAATTACTCAACAAAAGAGGCAAGAATATCCAATGGGGGAAAAAAGCAGTCCCTTCGACAAATGGTAATGGGAAAACTGGAAAGCTACATGTGAACGAATGAAATTGTACCATTTTCTTACACTATACACAAAAATAAACTCAAAATGGATTAAAGGCCTAAATGTGAGATCCCATACCATCAAAATCCTAGAAGAGAGGACAGACAGTAATTTCTCTGAAATCAGCCAGAGCAACATTCTTCTTGAGGTCTTCTGTGGCAAGGGAGACAAAAGAAAAAATAAACTACTGGAACTATATCACATAAATACTTCTGCACAGTGAAAGGATAAATAAACAAAATAAAAAGACAATCTACTGAAAGGGAAAAGATAATTTGTAAAAAAAAACAACATAGTGGATAAAGGGTTAGTATCCAAATATATAAATAACTTCAACTCGACACCAATTGATCCAATTTAAAAATGGGCAGAAAACATGAATAGACATTTGTCCAAAGAAGACATATGGATGGCCAACAGACACATGAAAAGATAATCAGTATTACTCATCATCAGAGAAGTGCAAATCGGAACTACAGGTATATATCGTCTCACACCTGTCAAAATGGCTAAAATGAAAAAGTCAAGAAACAACAAGTGTTGGCAAGGATGTGGAGAAAAAGTAATCCTCATCCATTGTCAGTGGGAGTGCAAAGTGGTTCAGTTACTGTGGAAAACAGTATGAGTGAATTTTCCTAAAAAATTATAATTAGAACTACCTTATGATACATTAATTCCACTACTGGGTATCCAAAGAATGCAAAAACACTAATTTCTAAAGATATATACACCCCTATATATATTGCAGCAATGTTTACAATGGCCAAATTATGGAAGCAGCTCATGTCCATTGACAGATGAATTAATAAAGTGTATACAGACACACATTAATATATACACACAATGGAATATTATTCAGCCATAAAAATGACATCTTTCCATTTGCAGTGAGATAGATGGAGCTGGAGAGTGTAACGCTAAGAAAAATAAATCAGTCAGAGAAAGAAAAATACCATATGATTTCATTTATATGTGGAATTAAAGAAACAGAAAAACAAGCAGAGAAAAGAGAAAGAGAAAGAGAGAAAAACTAAAAAATAAATTCTTTTTTAAGGTTTATTTATTTATTTTGGGTAGCGTGAGTGAGAAAAGGGCAGAGAGAGAGGGAGAAGCCTGACATGGGGCTCAAATTCATGAACTGTGACATTATGACCTGAGCCAAAATCAAGAGTCAGACACTTAACTTACTGAGCCACCCAGGTACCCCAATGAACCCTTAGCTATAGAGAACAAACTATTCATTTTCAGAGGGTAGATGAGTGGGGAATGGGTGAAATAGGTGAAGGAGATTGAGTTCACTCATCATAATGAGCACTGAGTAATGTATGGAATTGTTGAATCACTATACTGTATACTGAAAATCAATATAACGCTGTGTTTTAACTATACTAGAATTAAAAAATGAATAAAGTCTGATGCGTTAGAATACCTGAATTCAAGTTATATTACAAAGCTACAGTAATAAAAACAATATGCTACTTTAATAGAATCAAGCACATAGGTCAGTGGAATGGAATAAAGAATGCAGAAAGAAATCTATATATTTATGGTCATTTGATCTTTGGCAATGTTGCCAAGAACACAAAAGAGAAAGAATGTCTTTTCAATATATGGTTCTGGGAAAACTGAATGTCCACTTGCAAAAATATGAAGTTAGGCCCCTACCTTACACTTATCACAAAAATAAAATGAAATAAATTGAAGATTTATATGTAAGAATTAAAACCATATACTTTCTAGATGAAAACAGGGGGAAACATCCTTCACATTGATCTAGGTAATGATTTCTTGGATAAGTCACAAAAAGCAGAACCATCAAGAACTAAAATAAGTGGGACTACAATAAACTAAAAGCCTTCTGCACAGCAAAGAAAACAATAAATAAATTGAAAATATAACACACAGAATGGGAGAAAATATTCAAAAACCATATATTGAATAAGGGACTAATATCCAAAATATATAATGAACCCCTATAACTCAACAGCAAAAAAGAAAATAATCCAATTAAAAATGAAAAAGGACCTGAGTAGACATTTTTCCAAAGAAGACATACAAATGGCCAAACAGGTATGTGGAAAGGAACTCAACAAAAATCATCAGGGAAATGCAAATCAAAAGCACAATGAGAGAACACCTCACACCTATCAGAATGGCTAAAAGAAAAAACCTGGAGAAACAATAAATGTTGGCAAGTTTGTTCTCAGTATTTAAGAGTCTGTTTTGGTTTGCCTCCCTCCCTCTCTTTATCTATTTTACCCTTCCCCTCCCCCATGGTCCTCTTAAAGTTTCTCCTGTTTCACATTGGAGTGAAAACATATGGTAACTGCCCTTCTCTGCCTGACTTATTTCATTTAGCATAAGAACCTCGAGTTTCATCCACGTTGCTACACATGGCCAGATTTCCTTCTTTCTCATTGCCATGTAGTATCCCATTATAGAGATAAACCACATCTTCTTGATCCATTCATCAGTTGATGGACATTTTGACTCGTCTCATGATTTGGCTATTGTTGAGAGTGCTTCTATGAACGTTGGGGTACATGTGCTCCCATGCATCAGCACTCCTCTAACCCTTGGGTAAATTCCCAGCAGAGCTATTGCTGGGTCCTAGGGGAGTTTTAGTGTTAATTTTTTGAGGAACCTCCACACTGCTTCCCAGAGGGGCTGCACCAGTTTACATTCCCACCAACTGTGTAAAAGGATTAACATTTCTTTTAAACCTCCTTTACCATTTCTTGTAGTGCATGTCTCTTAATGATCAGTCTTGAAGGTTTTGTATTTCTGAAAAAGCCTTTATTCCACCATTGTTTTCCAGTATAGTTTTACTTCATGTAAAATTCTAGGTTGACAGTTTAAATTTTGTTACTTTTAATACGTTGTTCCACTCTCCTCTTGCTTTTGTTGTTTTTATAAGATGATATAGTATGACCATTTAGATGTATTCACAGAATATAGAGTTGGTTTAATATTAGAAAATCTATTAATCAATATATTCAGACTTATTACTATGTTCTATTCATTATAAGGTAAAAGGAGAAAATGACATGAATGTATCAACAAATGAAGAAAATATTGATAAAATTCAATAATTGCTCATAAAACATATTTGCAGGGTAAAAATAGGAGGGGATTGTTTTTTGTATTTTGTGGGGTTTTTTTACCTTTTAAAAATATAAATTCAAGTTAGTTAACATATAGTGTAATAAGGATTTCAGGAGTAGAATTTAGTGATTCATCACTTTCATATAGCACCCAGTTCCAATAAGTGCCCGCCTTAATATCCATCCCCATTTAGCCATCTCACCACCCACCTCTCCTCTAGAAACCCCCAGTGTCTTCTCCATATTTAAGAGTCTCTTATGGTTTGCCTCCCTCTCTGTTTTTATCTTAGTTTTCCTTCCTTTCTCCCATGTTCTTCTGTTGTATTTCTTAAATTCCGCATATGAGTGAAATCATATGCTTGTCTTTCTCTGACTGACTTAGCATTTCGCTTAGCATGATACTCTCTGTTCCATTCATGTTGTCGCAGATGGCAAGATTTCATTCTTATTGATCACTGAGTAATATTCCATTGTAGTTATATACCACGGCTTTATACATTCATCCGTCGATGGACGCTTGGGCTCTTTCCATAAGTCGGCTAATGTTGATAGTGCTAGTATAAACATTGGGATGCAAGGGCCCCTTTGAATCAGCATTCTTGTATCCTTTGGATACATACCTAGTACTGCAATTGCTGGGTCATAGGGAAGTTCTATTTTTAACTTTTTTGAGGAACCTGCATACTGTTTTCCAGAGTGGCTGCACCAGTTTGCATTCTCACCAACAATGCAAAAGTCTTCTCCTTTCTCCATATCCTCGCCAACGTCTCTTGTTTCCTGCATTGTTAATGTTAGCCATTCTGACAGATGTGAGGTGATATCGCATTGTGGCTTCGATTAGTATTTGCGTGATGATGAGTGATGTTGAGTATCTTTTCATGTGTCTGTTAGCCATGTGGATGTCTTCTTTGGAAAAGTGTCTACTCATGCCTTCTGCTCAATTCTTCCATGGACACTTTGGTTTTCTTGGGTGATGAGTTGGATACGTTCCTTATGGATTTTGGATACTAACTCTTTATCAGATATCTCATTTGCAAATACCTTCTCTCATTTCATCGGTTGCCTTTGAGTTTTGTTGGTTGTTTCCTTGGCTATGCAAAATCATTGTGTCTTGATGAGGTCCCAATCGTTCATGTTTGCTTTTGTTTCCTTTGCCGTCAGAGACATGTTGTAGTAAAAATTTGCTGCAGCTGAAATCAAGAAGGTCGCTTCCTCTTTTCTCCTCCAGGATTTTGACGGTTTCCTGTCTTACATGTAGGTCTTTCATCCATCTTTAATTTGTTTTTGTGTATGGTGTAAGAAAGGGGTCCAGTTCGATTATTCTGCTTGTTGCTGTCCCATTTTCCCAGCACCATTTGTGAAGAGGCTGTCTTTTCTCCACTGTATATTCTTTCCTGCTTTGTTGAAGATCAGCTAACCATATAGTTGTTGGTCCATTTCTGGGTTCTTTATTCTGTTCCACTGATATATGTGTATGTTTGTGAGCCAATACCATACTCTCTTGATGATTACAGCTTTGTAATAATAGCTCAAGTCCAGAACTGTGAGGTCTCCAGCTTCGGGTTTCTCTTTCACCATGACTTTGGCTATTCACGGTCTTTTCTGGTTCCATACAAATATTAGGATTGTTCTTTCTCTGTGAAAAATGTCAATTTCTTTCATAAGTTTTCGATAGCTTTCAGTGTACAGAGATTTTAGTTCATTGGTTAGGTTGATTCATAGGTATCCTATTGTTTTTGTTGCAGTTGTAAATGGGATCAATTCCTTGATTTCTCTTTCTGCTGCTTCATTAGTGCTGTATAGAAATGCAACCAATTAATGAAGTTTGATTTTCTATCCTGCTACTTTGCTGAATTCACATATTGGTTCTAACAGATTTTTGGTGGAATTTTTTAGGTTTTACGTGTAGGTTTGGTAGGTTTTCATGTCATCTGTGAAGAGTGAAAGTTCAACTCCTTCCTTGCCAATTTATAGGCCTTTTATTGCTTTTTGTTGTCTGATTGCTGAGGCTCGGACTTTCCAGTACTGTGTTGAACAACAGTGCTGAGAATGGACATCTCTGTTATGTTCCTGAACTGAAGGGGAAAGCTCTTAGTTTTCCCCCATTGAAGATGGTATTAGCTGTGGGTCTTTCATATATGACCTTTGTGATGTTGAGGTATGTTTCTTCTATCCCTACATTCTTGACGGTTTTGATCTAGCAAGGATGCTGTTTTATGTCAAATGTTTTGCTGCATCTATTGAGAGGATCATGTGGTTCTTATCCTTTCTTTTATTACTGTGGTTTGTTATGTTGTTTGGTTGGTGGGTGTTGAACCACCCCTGGAGCTCAGGAATAAATCTCACTTGATGGTGGTGGAGAATTCTTTTGACGTAGTTCTGGATTGGATATCTAGTATCTTGGTGAAAATTTTTGCATCCATGTATATGAAGGAAATTGACCTGTGGGTCACTTTTATAGTGGGGTCTTTGCCTGCTTTAGGAATGAAAGTAATGCTGGCCTCATAGAATGGTTTTGGAAATTTTCCTTCCATTTCTATTTTTTGGAAAAGTTTGAAAAGAATAGGTATTAGGTATTAACTCTTCTTTTTTTTTTTTAAAATATTTTTATTTATTTCTAGGGGAGAGTGAGACAGCGTGAGCAGGGGAGGGTCAGAGAGAGAGGGAGACACAGACTCTGAAATAGGCTCCAGGCTCTGAGCTGGCAGTCAGCACAGAGCCCGACGCGGGGCTCGAACCCACGAACCGTGAGATCGTGACCCAAGCGAAAGTCGGATACTTAACCGACTAAGCCACCCAGGCGCCCTGGGAAGTGATCTGACCCTTGTTTGTGTGAAGTTTTTTGATTACTGATTCTATTTCTTTCCCGTTGATGAGTCTTTTCATGTTTTCTATTTCTTCGTGTTTCAAATCTGGTAGTTTTTTTTGTTTGTTTGTTTGTTTCTTGGAATTTATCTATTTCTTCCAGATTGCTCAATTTATTATCATCTAATTGCTCATAATATCCTCTTATATGTATTTCCGTGGTGTTGCTGGTGATCGCTCCTCTTTTATTTGTGATTTTATTTATGTGAGTCCTCACCTTTTTCTTTCTGATAGATCTGGTTGTGGCGTTATCAATTTTTACAAATTCTTTCAAGGAACCACCTCCTTGTATTACCTATTCTCCTTTTTTTTTTTTTATTTCAGTTTCTCAATTTATGCTCTAATCTTTATTATTTCCCTTCGTTTACTGTTTGGGGCTTTATTTGCTGTTCTTCCTGCAGCTCCATTAGGTGTACGGTTAGGTTGTATCATTGAGACATTTCTTCCTTCTTTAGGAAGTCCTGGATTGCAATATACTTCCCTCTTATGTCTGCCTTTGCTGGATCCCAAGGGTTTTGGACTGTTGTGTTTTGGTTTTCATTGGCTCCCATGTAATTGTTCATTTCTTCTTTAATTTCTTGGTTAACCCATTCATTCTTTAGTGGGATGTTCTTTAGTATTCATGTGTTTGTAGTCTTTTCAAATTTTTTTCTGGTGGTTGATTTCAACTTTCATAGCACTGTGGTGTTAAAATATGCATGGTATGATCTCAGTCTTTTTATACTTGTTGGGGTCTGATTTGTGATGCAGTATGTGACCAATTCTGGTGAATGTTCTGTGTGCACTCAAAAGGAATGTGTATTCAGCCGCTTTAGGATGAAATGTTCTGAATATCTCTGTTAAGTACATTTGGTCCAGTGTGTCATTCAAGCCATTGTTTCCTTGTTGATTTTCTGCTCAGATGATCTGCCCATTGCTACAAGTGGGGTATTAAAGCCGCCTACTATTATGGTGTTCTTATCAATGAGTTTCTTTATGTTTGTGATTAATTGATTTATATATTTGGTTGGCATATATATATTTGGGGGCATAAATATTTCATTTGTTAGAACTCCTTATGGACAGATCTCTTAATTATCTTATAATGGACTTCTTCATCTCTTGTTACCGTGCTTTAAAATCTGGTTTGTCTGATCTCTGTATGGCCATTCTGGCTTTCTTCTGATGTCCATTAGCATGTCAGTTGGCTCTCCATCCCTTCACTTTCAATCTGCCGGTGTCTTGATGTCTAAGATGAGTCTCTTATAGACAGCATATAGATGGATCTTGTTTATTGCATTTTAATACATTATGATACTCTATGTCCCTGTCCCAGCCATGAGGAAGAGCATGCCTGAGCCAGGGGCAGCTAGGCCCTTTCCTACCTGGGCCCCAGCAGCTTCCCTTGAAGGACGGGAGGCTAGGCCACTTCTTCCCTCTATTGGGAGCAGGGAGGGCACTGGGCGTTGTGAGCAGTGGAGGGCCAGGGCTGACTGAGGGAAAGCGGGGCCAACAACACCGTTGGCTGGCTCCCTGGTTGTTCTCTGTCGAGGAGGCCTTGGAAACCCATCTTTGTTTCTTTGAGGAAGCTTTCCCATGTTGTTCCTTGTGTTAGAATGCTTCAGGAACTTTGAAGGCTCACTGTGTGAGTGGCACCCACGCCACAGTCCTTTAAAATTCTCCAGTTCAAAGTCTCAGTTTTGCCTTTGGTCCAATGAGCTAGGAACCTTCCATTCTCATCTGGGATCCAGAATGGAATAACGGTGCCCGGGGTGGGCACACGGATGTCTTGGAAACGTGGAAGACCATGGCAATAACATGCCGGAGTCAGGTAAGCGAGAAATAAATGCCAGAGGCCGTTTGTTCTTTCTGGCTGCTTCTCACCCCTTCTTTCCTATGTCTTTGTGTATGAGTGACATAGCTATGTGTGTGCCAGCATTGGCTCGATGCTCCAAGAAAAGAAAACCACTCCATCTATGCACAGAGGACCCCTGCTCATAGGCTTACTGGTGGCCAGACATTCGCTGAGCACTTCTCACTCTCGGAAGGGGCCTGTGTTACAAGTGAGGACCCTAGGTGAGACCGTACACACTCCACCCACAGGTGACTGTCTAGCAGCCAAGGTCCCCAAGGGACGGCTGGGAGGGGTCCTGGAGAGGAGCAGACCAGGTGAAAGAAGGTTGAGAGGGTGGGCTCCAGGGGCAAACTGGTCAGGGGGTCTCTGATCAGGGCCATGCCATCTGGGCAGCTGATCACAGTGAAACGGGGAGAGGACAGTGGCTACACTGCACTCTCTGCCTCCTTCTCTGGAGAGTCGAGGAGTGAGATTCTAGGCCTGAGGCGCAAAGAGTCAGGTGTGCAGAGACTGGGACCCTGGCCAGAGCCTGCCAGACTCAAGGTAAAGATCCCGGGGAGCATGTATTGTACGGGGACCCCCTCCCCCTCCACCGTTCTACCCCCTTTTCCCATCACCAGTCGATGCTGATGGCGCCTGAGGACCCCTGGCCACAGGATCTGGACTTGACATCCACCCACGTCTGCCCCACAGTCAGGGATGAGAAAGCTGAGGCCCCTGGTCTGGGACGCCCGATTAGAGTCCGCTGAAGGAAGGGGCCCAGGCCCTGCAGCCAGTCATGCAGGTAGGCCCGTCAGGGAGAAGGGTGGGCCTCCTACCCCAGAATCCAGGTCAGCCCTGCGGGCAGCAGGGAGAGACCCCGACAGGGTCGTGAGATTCAGCCCCTCTCCCAGTAGGACTAAGGGTGGTGGACCCAGGGCCGCAGGAGTCCAGCCCAGCATCTTCCTGGAGCGGTGTCAGAACCTGAGAGTCAACGGTGGGGCTCGTCCCACCCACGGAGAGGCGATCAGCCCCTGCCATAGCCCTGGGGACCCTGGAGAAGGTGGCAGCTGTCCCCGTCCAGTCAGCTGTGCCTCTGGGGTGTGAGGGACCCGAGGACCTTGGGTTGAGGGGCAGGATCCCAGGTCGCAAAAGGGCGAGGGCACGAGTAGGACCAGGGAGTCCAGGTTGCGGTCAGGGTAGGACTGAGGGACTCAGGACCCCATGACACAGAGACGGGCCCTCTCAGAGTTCGGGCCCTGGCATCCTTCCAGGAAGGGGCCTGGGCAGGATGTGGATTCATGGTGATGAGTCGGCCAGGCTTCCACAGCCAGGTCTCAGAGACATGGGGTGAGGGCCTCGACACCTCAGGTCCGCAGAGGGCAGGCCCGGTCGTGTGGAGACTCGTGGTGAGGATGCAGAGGGAGGACAGAAGGGGCCGGGACCTCCCATCAGAGTTTGTCCGGGCAGGCCCCCAAGTGGGATGGGGACACTGGGCGAGACTGGATTTGTGCATCTGGGTCTCAGGTAGGCAGGGCTACGGAGAGGGGCGGGGTTCTGGGGTCTGACAGGTGAACTGGGGAAGAAGTGGTACCTGCTACCTGTCAGGAGCAGCCACTCAGGTAGGCCGAGGAGAGAGGGGGCCACGTGTTATCAGGGCCCAGACCAGAGCTAGGTAGTCAGTCCCTGGTGCAGGCCTGGGGAGGCCCTGCATGCATCGGGTGGCCAGGGGTGATGGGTGTCCGGTCATTGTCCCTGGGCCATGCGTCTCAGAGAACTTCGGACCCGGTCTGTGGGGCATGAGGTCCTGTCCTCAGCGTGCATGTGCACGGGTCATCCCTGGGGTGCAGGTGGCCACCAAGGACCCTGGCCCCCAGAACAGAAGCCCTGGCCCGGATGGCTACCCCTAGTGGCACCCTACGGAAGCCCCTATGGGAATGAGGGCTCGTGGGGTGATGATACTTCTGCATCCGGGTCTCAAAAGACTGTCTGGAATGGGAAGTCGGCTTCCTTGGTGTCTTGTGAGCAGCGGGTCGCCTCCGGTAGGCAGCAGGAAGGGCCTAGAGCCTACTAGGTTTCAAGGTGAGGACCAGAAGGGAGGACTGCGGGACCCAGTCCAGTGGGGGCGTGGCCACAGGGTGAGGAGACGATGAAGACGATGGGAGGTATGTGGGGACTTCGGAATACTGGTTTGAGGACACTGGCCCCGTGGGAGGAGGGCTTGGTGTCAGCAGAAGAGCCTCGAATCCGGTCAGCAGCGGGAACGCCCTGGAGTCTTTCTACTAGGCTCCAAGGTGAGGACCAGAGGGAGGATCGAGGAACCCGGGGACCCAGAAGGGAATCAGTAAGGTGAGGCGTGGGGGCGGGTTGAGAGGGTAGAGGCCTCAGGGTGGGGCGACGACGACGAAGTGAGGGCACGCGGCGACTTCCGCTCTGGG
Organism: Proteles cristata cristata; assembly: GCA_017311185.1. Classification (NCBI taxonomy): domain Eukaryota; kingdom Metazoa; phylum Chordata; class Mammalia; order Carnivora; family Hyaenidae; genus Proteles; species Proteles cristata. The sequence continues at coordinate 254,747 of JAESUZ010001324.1, read as the reverse complement.
TCCCAGTCAGACTGAGAGCTTGCTGTGTGTGAGAGCAGACTCGGGCGGCAGAGCCTGAGGCTCAGGCGTCCAGGGAGTCTGGATGGGGATGAGAGGATAGGGCTGAGGGACCCCAAGGAACCCATCTCAGAAGCTGCCGTCAGTCCCAGGACTTTGTGGACTTTGAGGCCTCATTTGACCTACAATCCTTCACCATGCTTACCGGGGACAGGGGAGGGCCGTTGAGAGGCAGGGCCTGGGGACGGCGGACAGAGGCCAGCAGAAGGTGCTGGCGGCTCCATGCACCGGAGATCTCAAGGGAGTGACTGCGTGGAATCACCTTGGACTGTAGCACAGGGGCAGCTCCTTAGAGAACCACTCCCGAGGGGCGGGGAGGGGGCTGGGAGGCCTGTTGTTTGGACTTCTGCCTCCAGGTCTGACAGAGGTGGTTGGGGCGAGTGGAGAACGGGGGGCTCCGAAGCTAATGGGTTTGAACGTGAGGACCCAGAGGTAGGACCCGAGGCGGCCTGGAGCCCAGAACAGAGTCCGTCCCGAGAGGCCCCTGAGCTGGAGGACAAGCAGCATGTGCCCACTGGCACAAGCGGGTCTGAGGCCGGGGCTTGGGGTGAGAGCCAGCTCCTCGGGTCAGCAGCAGGGAGGGTCCAGATCCAGCTGCAGTGGGTGCAGGTGAGGGCCATCAGGGAGAACCGAAGGGACCCTGGACCCAGAAGTCCATCAGGGATGGGACCCCTTGAGCAGTCGTCCACCTTACTCCCAGCCTCTGCCTCCCCAATCCTGCCTTCTCCCCTTAACCACCCCTAGAATTTGGCCTTGGATCTCAGGGATGTGTGGGTCGGTCGGAGGGGAAGGACTGAGGACAGCAGAGGGCAGGGACTTATGTCTTGTGGGAGTGAAGGAGGGATGCAAAAGGAGCATGAGGACCTGAGAGCCTACAACAGACAGTGATGTTTTTTTAATTTAATTTTGTTTTTCGCCCTTGGGCTCCTGCTTGGATGTCCTCCATGGCGGGGCTGAGCAGAAGAAGTGTTTCTTGTGCATCCAGGGTCTGAGGGTGGTGAGGGCCTTGGCCTGAGGAAGGTGGCCTCAGATCCCCACAGACTGGAGTCTCAGGGCCCTGAGACAGGACGGAGCCGACCCCCACCCAGACCTAGGGGTACCAAACAACTTCCTGCCCTGCGGGTCAGTCCCCCCAGCCTGGGCCCGTGTCAGGTGGAGGAAGCAGCCTGCTTTGTCCTGTGGGTGTCAGCGGGAGGGTGGCCTTGGCCCGCAGGAGGACACATCCTCAGGTGAGCCGAAGGGATAGTTACAGATCCTCCAAAAGGACACACCAGCACCTTGAGGCAAACAGTGGATTCCCACGCCAGGACAGAGGGCCCAAGCCCCACTCTCAGCTCTTTGGGAATTTATTGAGGGGTAGGGGGTAAAGAGAGGGCATGAATGGATGACCCTTCACCCGTCTCTCAGAGTTCTTAGGGAAGTGAGGGCACGGGTCGGAGAGATCCGTGTCAGGTCATGTGAGGAGGCACATCTGGGCCACAGAGAGGAGCTCCAGGTCCTGCCAACAGTCCATGTTGGGAGCCTGTGAGGGAGGCCTGAGTGGACCCCACTTCCCAGAAGGAGGAGAGGGCCCCACGGAAACCTGGCCTGCCCGTCCTGTCAGCCCTGGGACCCCGGAGCACGGCCTGCCAGGCTGAGCCCCTCCGCCTTTCCAGTCCCCTGGTCTCAGCGAGGGGAGGCCTGGGTGTGAGGGCCTGGACCCAGGTCAGCTGAGGCAGGATGCCGGGCTCTGGTCGGGGTGGAGGTGAGAAAGCAGGAAAGGCCTCCCAATCCAGGAAACCTACCTAGGGACCAGGCCGGCCCTGCCGCTCATATCAGCCTCAGGGGGCCCGGGCTGGGTGGGTGATGGACTGCTTTTTCCTGATGTTTTCCAAATTGTTTTAAATGTTTTATTATTTTTTTTTGAGAGAGAGAGAGAAAGAGAGAGAGAGAGAGAGAGATACAGAAGGAGCAGCAGAGGATCAGAGAGAGAGGGATATACAGAATATGAATACAGGCTCCAGACTCTGAACTGTCAGCACAGAGCCCGACGTGGGGCTTGAACCCACGAACCGTGAGATCATGACCTGAGCCAAAGTCAGACGCTTAATCGACTGAGCCACCCAGGCGCCCCTCTCTTGATATTTTCTTCTACGGTCTTTTAGAGAAGGGGATTTGGCTTAAGGAGGGTGGTCTGAGGGCCACACAGGGAGTCCTCCCAGGCCCCCAGGGGATCCAGGCAATGATTAAGAGGGACACCCGTTCCACCACTGGTGGAAGCCAGGATGTGGCCATCCTTCCTGGTGGACCTTTGGCAGGCGTGTCAAGATGTGCCCCACCGTCACACACACCCCACCTGTCTTCGGGTGTTCCAGTCTCAGGGCTGTGTGGTCTGGTCCTGAGACTTTTGCCTCAGGCCGGCAGAGCGGCGGGGCCCAGGCCCTGCAAGGGACCATAGCAGGCAGGAGAGGGGCCAAGTAGGGGAAGGCCCAGGCCAGATTTGAGGGGCACTGCACAGAGTGCGGCACAGAATCTCCTGGCAGCACTGGGGGGTGTGGGGTGTGGGCCCAGGGTGGTGCTTAGAGCCTGCACCCACCCTGAGGTGCCCCCTCCCTCCCTCTTCCAGGGGCGACCGGCTCTGGAGTTGTGGGCTTGGTCTGAGGCAGGGGGTCTGAGGTCACAGAGCAGAAGAGGTGCTGACTGGTGCCGGCCGGTTGTCAAGGTGAGGTGCATGCTGTGTGTGTGGAGCCGGGTTCTCGCCCATCCCAGCCCAGAGGGGGCCCCTCGGCCCCCAACCCCAACACGGACCTGCTCTCAGGCCCGGGTCCTCGGGCTCTCTGGGCTGGGCTGCCTCCTGAAGACCCCTCTCATCGTTCTTCAGGTTCTCACAAACATCATGCCCCTGCCTCAGAGGAGTGAGGTCTGCAAGCTTGTGGAAGAGCCAGGAGAGTCCCCGCTGCCACGGGATGCAGGGCTGTGGGAGGGGGAGGAGGAGGAGGAGGAGGAAATGGAAGAGGAAGAAGTGAAGTTTGAGGTGGAGGTTGTGGAGGTGGAAGAAGTGGAGGAGGAGGAGGAGGAGGAGGAGGAGGAAGCAGCACAATGTGCCCGAGCTTCAGAGGAGCTCTTTCATCTCAATCCTATTGATGGCGCATTCAGTGAGTCATACTATTTTTATTACTGTACTTTTCAGTTTTATAATTTCCACTTCTTGTTTTTTTTTATAATTTCTATTTCTTTGCTCAGATTTTCTATCTCATTTATTTCTTTCAGGCGTATTTGTAATTGTTTGTTGAGCTGACACCACCCCTGTGAGAAAATGCGAGCATGCTTGGACCCTTGACCCCTCTGGGCCGAGGAATCAGGGCACGGCCATCTGCTTACATAAGGCTGGGAGTGAGGTGACGTGGAATATCAACTTCCTGCTTTGCATGGCTGAAACCACAGGGCAAGGATGCCTTTTCTGTTGGAGTTGGCTTTTTGGGGGTAAGGAATTTTAAGAAAGTTTTCTGTCATTGAGGCTCCCTGTCCTCAGTCTTTTGACTAGTGGGAAAAGACTAGTATTAGTATTAGTATTAGTAATATTGCCATATTATCCTCCTCCTCCTCCTCCTCCTCCTGTTGGTGTACTGTAAGCTGTAAATCTCACTGATTCCATTTCAGATTAAACCTCCATTTGAGAGTAAACTAGGCCCGAACCTAGTCCCAGGTTCTGCCCTTAGTTACTTCCCTAGCTACGGCAAGAGCCAATCAGTTTAAAAGAGGTGCCTATATCCTAAGACGTTCCGGTTGGCAGTCTGCAGTCAGGCCAGATGGGCCAAACCAATTGGGTGCTGACAAGACAGCCTGTACCTATCAAGAGGCTGCCAAGCTGGAATGCCCCAATTTCCACTGTAAGCACAATAAAAAGCCCTGCGATCGTGAACTCGGGGCTCCATATCATCACTGCTGCGTTGGGGTGCATTGGAGTCCCTACTCGAGCTTGTAATAAAGACCCCTTTGTACCTGCATCGGTGTCGGCTCCTTGGGGGTCTCAGGGGACTCACGAATCGGGCATAACAGTACCATCTTGCCACAAGACTGCCCCTGGTGTTAAAGTGCTGGTTAAGTCTAGGTCTTGAATTGCACATCTGACTCACGTAAGCCTTATAAACATTACTTATTTGGGATCCAGAAGTGAATCGCGGTGCCTGGGCCAGGCACAGGGATGTCTTCGAAATGAGGAAGATCTTTGCAGTAGCGCGCCTGGTCAGGAAAGCCCGAAATAAGCGCCAGATGCCGTTTGTTCTCTCTGGCTTCTTCTCACCCCTTCTCTCCTGTGTCTCTGTGTACAGGTGACATAGCAACGTGTGTGCCTGCATTGGCTCGATGCTTTCAGAAAGGAGGAGCCACTCGATCTGGGCACAGAGGACCCCAGCTCACAGGCTCACTGGCTGCCAGACATTTACTGAGCTCTGCTCGCTCTCGGAAGGGCCCTGTGTTAGCAGTGAGGACCCTAGGAGAGGCGGGACATGCCCCACCCATAGATGACTGGGTAGAGCCACAGTCCCCACAGGAAGGCATGGAGGGATCCTGGAGGGGAGCAGAACAAGTGAAAGAAGGTTGAGGGGGTGGGGCTCCAGGAGCAAGCTCTGCAGTGGGGATGGCCTACCCCAGCCAGACTGGCCAGGGGTCTCTGGTCAGTGCCATGCCTTGTGGGCAGCGGATCGCCATGAAACAGGGAGGGGAGAGTGGCCACACCGCACTCTCTGCCTCCTTCTCCAGAGAGTCGAGGAGTGAGAGTCTGGGTCTGAGGTGCAAAGAGTCAGGTGTGCAGAGGGTGGGGCCCTAGCCAGAGCCTGCCAGAGACGAGGTGAAGATCCCGGGCAGCATGGACTCTGCATAAAGCCTACCCTTGGATCCCATCTGCGGTCAAAGCTGATGGCGCCTGTGGACCCCTGGCCACAGGGTCCGGATGTGACGTCCACCCACGTCTGCCACGCAGTCAACGGTGACCGAGGTGGGACCCCCAGGTCTGGGATGCCGGAATCGGGTCAGCCGAGGGAAGAGGCCCAAGCCCAGCAGCCAGGCGTACACGTGGCCTGTGAGGCGGCACAGCGGGCCCCCTAGCCCGGAATTCAGGCCAGCCCTGGTGGCAGCCTGGAGAGGCCCTGACAGGTCCCTCAGGCAGAGCCCCTCTCCCAGCAGGGCTAAGGGCGGTGGAATCAAGGTTCCAGAGGGATGCGTCCAGGCTCTTCCTGGAGAGGGTGTCAGGACCTGAGGGCCAACGGTGGGGCCCACCCCACCCTGGGGAGAGGCGATCAGCCTCTGCCGTGGCCCTGGGGTCCCTGGAGAGTGTGGCCACTGGCCACGTCCCTTCAACTGTGCCTCGGGTGTCCAAGGGAGCTGAGGACCTTGGGGTGAGGGAAGCAGCCGCTGGGGTGGGCAGAGGGGAGGAGGGCCAGGTGCTGTGAGGAGACAAGGCCCGCCCCAGCCCAGAGCAAGGAAGTCAGTACCTGCCTCAGGCCCAGGGAGCCTCTGCATCGGGTGGCCAGAGGTGGCAGGCATATGGTCATTGTGCCTGGGCCGTGCATCGCAGAGACCGGGAGATCCAGGTCTGAGGGGCAGGAGCTGGGATCCACATCGGGCACCCGCATTGGCTGTCACTGGAGTGCAGCTGGCCACCAAGGGAACCCTGAGGGTGGGACCCTGGTTCCCAGAACAGAGACCCCATTCTGGAAGGCGACCCCTAGTGGCAGCCTAGGGACGCCCCTAGTGGGAATGCGGCCCTGATGGGTGTCAGGACTTCCACAAGTGGGTCTCAAGAGAGTGGTGGGAGGCGGGCGTTGACTTTGGTGTCTCCAGACCAAGAGCAGCACCTCGCCACTGATTGGCAGCGCCCGCCTTGCCTTGGCAGCAGCAAGGGCCCAGACCCTTCTAGGGTTCAAGGTGAGGACCACAAGGCAGAGGAGGGGCCCCTGGATGGCAGCACTGAGTCAGTGACTGGAGGCCCCCGGGCAGGAGGAAACGGGCTGTGTGTTCTTACTTGGGTGTCTTGGATTCAGACAGTTGGCGCTTGGTGTGAGGGGCGAGTTCTCCACCTGACCCGACTCCACTGGAATCTGGTGTCAGCCAAGCGGAGGGCCCCTGATCCTAGGGGAGCTGGAGTCCAGGGAAGGACACACAGGGAGGCGGAGGAGGGGAAGGGACCCGGGCCCCAGAACAGAGGTGAGCGCACTGAATCCCGAGCCTGCTCTCATCCCCGGCAGCCCCCAGGGTGGGGGGCATCGGGTCTGGGGAAGTCGGACTGAGGCCTGCAGAGGTGCTGCGGATGCAGAGGGAGGATGGAAGGAGCCTGAATCGCACATCGGAGTCAGTCCGGGCAGCCCCCCGGGCAGAATGGGGACACTAGGCGAGGCTGGACTCGGGAGCTGGAGCCACAGCATGGGGGACAGGGGTGGGGGAGCGTTCAGTGGGTTGAACAGGTGAGCTGCGGAGGACGGGGGACCTTGACCAGCCCTCTGTCAGGAGTAACCACCCCGGTGGGCAGGGGGGAGGGCCCGGGTGCCATGAGGAGACAAGAGCGGGCCCCAGTCCACAGTCAGGAAGTCTGTCCTTGGCGCAGGCCCAGGAAGCCCCTGAATCAAGCGGCCAGAGTGGTTGGCCATTCCGTCATTGTGCCTGCTGCGTCCCAGAGACCTTGGGACCCGGGTCTGTGGGGCACGAGCTCCAGTTGGGCCGCGCGCCGGCACCCACACCCGCCACCCCGAGTGCAGGGGGTCACTAAGGGAACACTGAGGGAGGGACCCTGGCCCCAGAACAGAGGCCCCGGCCCGGAAGGCGACCCCTAGTGGCAGCCTAGGAGAGCATCTCCTGGGAACTGTGGTCCCATGGGGTGTCTGGACTTCAGCATCCGGGTCTCAAGAGACTGGCAAGGCAGGAGCTTGGCGTCTCGCGAGTGGGAGCTTGGGGTCTCGCGAGCGAGATCTTGGAGTGTCGCGAGCGGCAGCTCGGCGTCTCGCGAGCGGGAGCTCGGCGCTCGAGCTGGATTCAGGCTGCCTCACAGCGGGATTTTGGCGTCTCGCGCAGCGGGATTTTGGCGTGAGCTTGGCGCGTCGCGATGGATGGCGCCGCGAGCGGGATTTTGGCGTCTCGCGAGCGGGATTTTGGCGTAGAGCTTGGCGTCTCGCGAGCGGGAGCAGCGCCCAGCCACGCGTTGGCAGCGGGAAAGTTCCCGAGCCTACTAGGCTTCAAGGTGAGCACCACAAGGGAGAGGAAGGGCCCCTGGACCCCAGCACGGAGTCGGCGACTGGGAGGGTCCCGGACAGGATGAACAGGCTGTGTGTCCTGACTTGGGAGTCTGGGTCTCAGAGTCGGCACCTTGGGAACAAGGACCCACCAGGTCACGACGCAACGTGAGACGAAGCCATGCGACTCCACTCGGGGGTCCGCCCAGGGGAGGGCCCCTGATCCGTGGGGAGTTGGCGTCCAGGGGAGGACACACAGGGACGACGAGGAGGGGAAGGGACCAAGGCCCCAGAACAGAGGTTGGTTAGCGCACCGGGTCCTGAGCCTGCTGTTACCTTGTGTTTCGGTCTCAGGGCTGTGTGTCTGGTCCTGAGAGTTTTGCCTCAGGCCGGCAGAGGGGCGAGGCCCAGGCCTTGCCAGTGTCCATAGCTATCAGCAGAGAGGCCAAGCAGGGGAAGGCCCAGGCCGGATTTGTGGGGTACCGCACAGAGTGCGGCCCAGAATCTCCTGGCAGCCCTGGGGGGTTTGGGGTGTGGGCCCAGGGTGGTGTTTACAGCCTGCACCCCCCCTGAGGTGCCCCCACCCTCTGTCTTGCAGGGGCTACCAGCTCTGGAGTTGAGGCCCTGGTCTGAGGCAGGGGGCGTGAGGTCAAAGAGCACGGGAGGTGCAGACTGGTGCCCGCCAGTTGTCAAGGTGAGGTGCAAGCTGTGTGTGGAGCTGGGGGCTCGCCCATCCCAGCCCAGAGGGGGCCCCTCGGTCCCCAACCCCAACACGGCCCCGCTCTCAGGCCTGGTTCCTCAGACTCTGTGGGCTGGGCTGCCCCCTGAGGACCCCCTCTCATCTTTCCTAAGGTTCTCACAAACATCATGCCCCTGCAGAGGGAGGACTGGATGCTGGAAGAAGACCCAGAAGAGGCCGAAGGCCTGTTGGATGCACAGCTCTCTGGGGCTGAGGATGGGGAGGAGACCCCGTCTCCCTCTTCTTCCTCCCTCTCCTCCTCCTCCCTCTCTTCCTCCTCCTATTTCCTTTTAGTGATCCCCGTGGAGGAGGGGTCGGCTGCTGGGTCCCTGAGTCCTCCCCAGAGCCCGCAGAGCTCCTGCCCCTCCCCTGCTGACATGGCAGGTGCTCCAGAGAGCCAGTCTGATGAGGAGCCCAGCAACCCAGATGAGGAGGAATCGAGCTCCTGGGGAGACCCAGCAGTGGCCGAGCCCTTGCTCCAAGATGCACTTGACATGAAGGTGATCGACCTGGTGGCGTTCCTGCTCGTCAAATATCGCACCAAGCAGCCGACCACACAGACGGAGATGCTGACAATGGTCAGCCAAGATGTCCAGGACCAGTTCCCTGTGATCTTCCACCAAGCCTGCCAGTACCTGCTGCTGGTCTTTGGTGTTGACGTGAAGGAAGTGGACCCCGGCGAGCACTCCTACGTCCTGGACACCATTCTCGGCCTGACCTGTGATGGGATGCTAAGTGGTAAGCAGGGCATGCCCACGACCAGCCTCCTGGTGGTGGTCCTGGGAGTGATCCTCCTGGAGGACGACCGTGCCCCTGAAGAGAAGGTGTGGAAAGAGCTGAGTCTCATGGGGGTGTGTGTCGGCAGGGAGCACATATTCTATGGGGAGCCTAGGGAGCTGCTCACCGAGGTCTGGGTGCAGGAAGGGTACCTGGAGTACCGGCAGGTGCCCGGCAGCGAGCCCGCACGCTACGAGTTCCTGTGGGGTCCCAGGGCCCACGCGGAGACCAGCAGCGTGCACGTGCTGCAGCACATCCTCATGGTCAATAGCAGGCAGCTCGGGGCCTCCCTGTCCCTGTGTCACGAGGCTGCCAGCAATGAGGAAGAGCAGGCGTGAACCAGAGGAGCAGCCAGGACCTTTGCGCCCGGGGTCCAGCACCTTCCCCTGAGGGGTAGGAGGCCAGGCTCCTTCTTCCCTGTGCCTGGGAACTGGGAGGGCACTGGGCGCTGTGAGTAAGGGAGGGCCAGGGCTGCTTGGGGGAAAATGGGGCCCAGAGCATGTTTGGGTGGCTCCTGTTTGTTTTCTGTCTATGCGACCTCAGAAAGCCATCTGTGTTTCCTTGAGGAAGTTTTCAAATGTTGTTCTTGTGTCAGAAGGTTTTCAGGAGCTTCAGAGGCTCAGTGTGTGAGTGGCATCCACGCCACAGTTCTTTGTACTTCCCCAGTTCAAGAGTCAGAGTTTTGCCATTTGCTGCAACGAGCTGGGAACCCTTCCATCCTCGTCTGGGATCCAAAAGGGAATCGCAGTGCCTGGACTGGGCACAGGGATATCTTGGACGTTGAACACCTTGGCAATAATGTGCCAGGGTCAGGAAAGCAAGAAATAAATGCCAGAGCCCACTTGTTCTTTCTGGCTTCTACTCACCCCTTCTCTCCTGTGTCTTTGTGTACAAGTGACATAGCTGTGTGTGTGCCTGCATTGGCTCGACGTTTTTGAGAAAGGAGGAGCCACTCCATCTGGGCACAGAGGACCCCTGCTCAAAGGCTTACTGGTTGCCAGACATTTGCTGAGCTCTGCTCACTGTCAGAAGGGCCCTGTGTTAGCAGTGAGGACCCTAGGAGAGGCAGGACATGTCCCACCCATAGTGACACTGTCTAGCAGCCTAGGACCCAGTGGGAAGGGAGGGAGGGGTCTGAGAGGAGCAGAACAAGTGAAAGAAGGCTGAGGGGGTGGGGCTCCAGGACCAAGCCCTGCAGTGGGGAAGCCCTGACCAAGCCAGGCTGGCCTGGGGTATCTGCTCAGTGGGATGCCTTCTGGGAAGCGGATCACGGTGAAGCTGGGAGGGAACAGTGGCCGCACTTCACTCTCTGCTTCAGTCTCTGGGATGTTGGGGAGTGACAGGCTGGATAGACTCAGCTGTGCAGAGGGCTGGGGCCTGGCCTGAGCCTGCCAGAGTCAAGGTGAGGCTCCAGAGAAGGATGGAAGGACCCACCCACCCCCACCCCTGGAACCTGTCTCTGCCAGATGCTGTCAAGAGCCTGGGGATCCCTAGCCATGGGGCCCAGATGTGACGTCCACCAATGTCCACCTGTTAGGCAGGGTGGACAGAGGTGGGGGCCTTGGTCTGGGAGGCCTGATTTGGGCCAGCTGAGAGAAGGGCCCAGGCCCAGCAGCCCGTTGTGCACGTTGACCCGTGAGGGAGCAGAGCATGCCCCTCATCCCAGACGCCAGCTCAGCCCTGCCGGCAGCCCTGAGGGACTCTCTCCCAGTGGGGCTCAGGGCAGTGGACTTGGGGCACCAGAGCGACTTGCCCAGGCTTGTCCTGGAGCGGGTGTTGGGGCCTGATAGAGAGCCTCGGGACTTACCCCACCCCGGGAGAGGTGCTCATCCCCTACCACAGCCCTGTGGTACCGGGAGAGGGCAGCTGCAGGCTGTGTGCTCTCGACTATACCTCGGGGGGGGGGGTGAGGGAGCTGAGGACCTTGGGGTGAGGGGCAGGATCCCAGGTCAGGTAAGGGCAGGGGCACGGGTAGGGCCAGGGAGTCCAGGTTGGGGGCAGTGGGAGGATCATGGGACTCAGGACGTCAGGACACACAGAGGAGACCTTCCTGAGTTGGAGCCCTCACATCTTTCTCAGAAGGGCCAAGGGCAGGATGGGGACTCACAGGGGTGAGGAGGGTCAGACTTCCACAGCCAGGTGTAGAGACACCAAAGGGGGTCGGGGCTGGGTCGGGCCTGGTCGACAGAGGGAAGGGCCAGTGTCCTGTGGAAATTCCTGGTGATGATGCAGAGGGAGGACGGAGGAGCCTGGACCCCACAACAGTCAGTTCGAGCAGGCCCATGGCCGGGATGGTGACACTGGGCAAAACTGGATTCATGTAACCTAGTCTTACATATGCAGGGCTTCAGAGTCGGGGGCAGGGGTGGGGGGCGTTTTGGGGGTGGGGAGGACCAGGGACCCGCTGTCTATCAGAAGCAGTCGCTTAGGTGGGCGGAGGGGAGGAGGCCCCAGGTGATGTTAGGAGACAAGGCCCACCCCAGTGCCGAGTAAGGAAGCCAGTCTGTGACACAAGCCCGGGAGCCCCTGCGTCGGGTGGCCAGAGATAGCAGGAGTCCCGTCATTGTGCCTGGGCCGTACGTCCCAGAGGCCTTGGGACCCTGGTCTGAGGTTACGAGCTCCAGTCAGCAATGGCCAGAGGCAAAGGCCATACCCGGAGTGCAGGTGGCCACCACGGGAACACTCGGCGGGGGGGGGACCCTGGCCAGCAGAACAGAGACACCGGCCCAGAAGATGTCCCCTAGTGGCAGCCTAGGGAAGCCCCTAGTGGAAATAAAGCCCGAGGGGTGTCTGGACTTCGGCATACGGGTCGCAAGAGACTGGCAGAGCGGGGGGACTTTGGCGTCTTATGAGCAAGAACAGCACCTTGCCTCAGGTCAGCAGCGCCTCGCCTCGGGTTGGCAGTGGGAAGGCCCCAGAGCCTGTTAAGCTTCAAGGTGAGGACCACGAGGGAGAGGAAGGACCCCTGGACCACAGCACGGTGTCGGCGACTGGAGGGCCCCGGGCAGGAGGAAACGGGCTGTGTCCTGACTTGGGCACTGGTCTCAGAGAGTAGGCGCTTGGTGAACGGAGCAAGGAATGGACTCGACTCAAATAGATTCAGTATGACTCGACTCAACTCGGTGGTAGGCCAAGTGCAAGGCACCCAATCCACATGGAGTTGGAGTCCAGGGAAGGACACTTGGGAGGAGGGTGAGGGGAGGGCACTAGGTCCCAGAAGTGAGTGAAAGGAATCCCGAGTCATTCCTGGGAGTTCCCAGTGTGTGGTGATGCCACTTGGCAGGTCCTGAGCCATGCAGCCATGTCTCAGAGGGACCAGGTGGGGCCTGCGTGGAAGAAGCAAGGCTTCAGGTTGGAGAGAGCAGACCTGAGCTCAGCAAGGAGTCCAGGTGAGAAGGAGAGGGAGGGCGAGGGACCTGAGACCCAGAAGGGAATCATTGAGGGGGTGGGAGTGGGGATGGAGGCCTCGGTGGGGTGACGAAGATGAAGTGGGCAGGTAGGGACTTTGCTCTGGGTCCCAGCCACTCTGAGAGCTTGTTGTGTGTGAGGAGCAGACCTCAGGCAGCAGAGCCTGAGGCCCAGGGTGTCCAGGGATTCGGGACGGGGACGAGATGATGGGGCTGAGGGACCCTAAGGGACCCATCTCAGTCCCTGCCATCAGTCCCTCAACCCTGGGACTCCACAGACTTTCTCACCTCGTGTGACGTCCAAAGCCTTCACCCGTGCTTCTCAGGACCTTGAGGGCTTTGGAGGGGGGCAGTGGGCCTAGGGACACAGAGAGAGGCCTGTGGAGGTGCTGCGGCTCCACAGGAGAACCCGATTGGAGGCACTTTGGTCTCCAGCACAGACTCTCAGCCCTCTGAGAGCCGCCCCCGTGGGGGAACCTGGGGACCCGGGGCAGAGCCTGTCAGGCTGAGGTCTCCTCCTTTCCAGTCCCGGGGTCTCAGCGAGGGGAGGCCTGGGTGTGAGGGCCTGGACCCAGGTGCTGAGGCAGGATGCCGGGCTCTCAGGCTGGAGGTGAGAAAGCAAGAGAGGCCTCCCAGTGCAGGAAACCTACCTAGGGACCAGGCCTGCCCTGCTGCTCGTGTCAGCCTCGGGGGGACCCAGGCTGGGTGGGTGGAATGCTTTCTCCTGACGTTTTCTTCTGGGGTCTTGGAGAGGAGGCCTCGGCTTAAGGAGGGTGGCCTAAAGTCCGCACAAGGAGTCTTCCAAGGCCCCCAGGGGATCCAGGTGAAGACTGAAGAGGGGCACCTATCCCAGCACGGGTGGAAGCCAGGATGTGGCCAACTTTCCTGAGGCAGGTCAACCCCATGGATATTTGGCGGCATGTCCAGATGTCCCCCGCCCCCCAAGGGACTTCCTTGTGTTCCAGTCTCCGGACTGTGTGGTCTGGGCCCGACACTTTTGCCTCAGGCTGGCAGAGGGGTGAGGCCCAGGCCCTGCCAGGGGCCATAATGGTCAGCCAGAGGCCAGGTAGGGGAAGGCACAGGCCGGATTTGTGGAGGACCGCACAGAGTGTGGCCCAGTATCTCCTGGCAGTGCTGGGGGTTTGGGGTGGGGAGGATGCCCAGAGTGTGCTTGCAGCCTACACACCCCATGAAGAGCACCCTCCCTCCCTCCTCCAGAGGCGACGAGCTCTGGAGTTGAGGCAGGAGTCCTGAGGTCACAGAGGAGAGGAGGTACAGATTGGTGCCCGCCAGTTGTCAAGGCGAGGTGCATGCTGTGGGTGTGGAGCCGGGGGCTCCTCCACCCCCAACCCCAACCTGGCCCCGCTCTCAGGTCAGGGACCTCAGGCTCTGTGGGCTGGGCTGCCCCCTGAGGAGCCCCCTCCTTTTCCTCAGGTTCTCACAGTCATCATGCCCCTGCAGCAGAAGAGTGAACACTGGACGTTGGAAGAAGACCCAAGACAGGCAGAGGTCCTGGTGGATGCACAGCCTTCTGGGGCTGAGGATGGGGAGGAAACCCTGTCTCCCTCCTCCTCCTCCTCCTCCTCCTCCTCCTCCTCCACAGCTTCCCCTTTACCCCCTCCTTGGCAGCTGCCTTCTCCTCCTCCGCCTCCTCCACCTCATCCCCCTTGATCTCCTCCTCCTGCTCTCTCCTGTTCCCAGTCCCCTGGAGGAGGGGTCCGCTGCTGGGTCCCTATGTCCTGCCCCGTGCCCTCCCCAGAGCCCTCAGAGCACGTGCCCCTTCCCAGCTGACATGGCAGGTGCTGCAGGGAACCGGTCTGATGAGGAGCCCAGCAATCCAGATGAGGAGGGGTGGAGCCCCAGGGGGGATCAGGCAACAGCCCAGCCCGTGCTCCCAGAGGCACTCAGCATGAAGATGTCTGACCTGGTGGCATTCCTGCTCCTAAAGTATCGCACCAAATAGCCCTCCCCCCAGGCGGACATGCTCTCCGTGATCAGCCAAGATGTCCCAGACCAGTGTCCCATGATCTTCAGCCAATCCTGCCGGTGCCTGCCTGCAGCTGTTCTTTGGCGTTGACGTGAAGGAAGTGGACCCCGGCGAGCACTCCTGCATCCTGGACACCATCCTCGGCCGGACCTGTGATGGGATGCTACGTGGCAAGCAGGCCATGCCCACAACCAGCCTCCTGGTGGTGGTCCTAGGAGTGATCCTCCTGGGGGGCGAATGTGCCCCTGAGGAAGAGGTGTGGAAAATGCTGGGGGTCCTCGGGGTGTGTGCTGGCAGGGAGCACGTATTCTATGGGGAGCCCAGGGAGCTGCTCACCGAGGTCTGGGTGCAGGAAGGGCACCCGGAGTACCGGCAGGTGCCCGGCAGCGAGCCCGCACGCTACGAGTTCCTGTGGGGCCCCAGGGCCCACGCGGAGACCAGCAGCGAGCACGTGCTGCAGCACATCCTCATGGTCAATAGCAGGCTGTCTGGGGCCTCCCTGTCCCTGTGTCACGAGGCTGCCAGCAATGAGGAAGAGTGTGTGTGAGCCAGAGGGGCAGCCAGGCCCTTTCCTCCCGGGGTCCAGCAGCCTCCCCTGCAGGGCAGGAGGCCAAGCCACTTCTTCCCTGTGCCTGGGAGCAGGGAGGGCACAGGGCGCTGTGAGCAGGGGAGGGCCAGGGCTGCTTGGGGAAAGCGGGGCCCACAGCACGTTTGGGTGGCTCCCTGTTTGTTCTCTGTCTATGCGACCTCGGAAATCCATGTTTGTTTCCTTGAGGAAGCTTTCCCATGTTGCTCCTTGTGTTAGAAGGTTTTTAGGAGCTTCAGTGGCTCAGTGTGTGAGTGGCATCCAAGCCACGATTCTTTGTACTTGTCCGGTTCAAGAGGCAAGGTTTTGCCGTTTGGTGCAACGAGCCGGGAACCCCTCCATCCTCATCTGGGATCCAGAAAGGAATCTCGGTGCCTGGGCTGGGCACAGGGATGTATTCTAATGTGGCAGACCTTGGCAGTAATGTGCCAGGGTCAGGAAAATGAGAAATAAAAGATATTTTGCTTCTTATCCCTTGTCTGTCATTCTGTACAAGTGACATAGGTATGTGTGCCTACATTGGCTCCGCCCACCACGAAAGGTGGAGTCAGTGGATCTGGGCACAGAGGACCCCCACTTACTGGTCCATTTCTTGCCAGATATTCTCTGAGCTCTGCTCGCTCTCGGAAGGGCCCTGTGCTAGCAGTGAGGACACTAGGAGAGGCAGGGCACCCCCCACCCATACGTGACTGTCTGGCAGCAGCCTTCCCAGTGGGAAGGTGGGGAGGGGTCCCCAAGGCTGGCCAAACAAGTGAAAGAAAGCTGAGGCAGCGGGGCTCCAGGGGCGGGCCCTGCAGTGGGGATGCCCCTCCTGAGGCAGGCTGGCCTGGGGTCTCTGGTCAGTGGGATGCCTCCTGGGCAGCTGATGACAACGAAGCTGAATGTTGACAGTGGCCAGGCCCACAGATGGTGTGCCTTAGGGGTGCGAGCAAAATCTGAAACAGAAAATGGCTCGGAGAAATTCCTTTTGGATCATGAGCAAATCAAAGAGATCTCCTCCTGTGTCAGGAAGCGAAAGTGTACTGCACTCTTGTCCCTGTGGAGTTGAACACAGTACACAGAATAGGTGTTTTCTACCCATCATCTGCAAGGATTTCTGGAGAAATACGATGGTATTCCTTTAAAAAGTTTTTTTTTTTTTAAAGTGTCCTTATTCTTTCCAAGAGAGCTGAAGAGCAGAGAAGGGGCAGAGAGAGGTAGACACAGAATCCGAAGCAGGCTCCCGACTCCAAGCCTTCAGCAGAGAGCCCGACATGGGGCTGGAACTCAAGAGCTGCAAGATCATGACCTGAGCCGAAGGTAGACGCTGAGCCGACTGAGCCACACAGGCGCCCCTATAATGGTACATTCTCTTAAAGTGGAGCCCAGAAGATCTAGACTGACACTGTTGTTGCTGGCCATGGAAAACCACAACGCAGTGCATTAAAAAGGCATTTTAATTTGATTTTCTTGAGTGTCATTGGACAGCTGTAAGCCAGGTCTAGGTTTTGGTTCAGGAGAATGAATGAAAGTAGTGGTTTGGATGGAAGAGCATGTGCACGGGAAGGGAAGAAGTTGGTCTTTGATTCAACTTCTAGCAGCTTCGTGTTGTCTCCAGCTGGGACAACTCCCCCACAGCCACATTCCACACAGATTCTAATATATCCCATATATGTCCTCTGCCTTTGAAAATGAAATGGACCTTGGGGACCCTGGACAGCTCAGTCGGTTAAGTGTCCGACTTCCGCTCAAGTCATGATCTCTGTGCTGCAGCTCAGAGCCTGGAGCCTGGAGCCTGGAGCCTGCTTTACTTTCTGTGTCTCCTTCCTCTCTGACCCTCCCCTGCTCGTGCTCTGTCCCTCTCTCTCAAAACTAAGGAAAACGTTTTTTGTTCATTAAAAAAAAAAAAAGAAAGTGGATCGAGTTGTATTTATGAAGCATCGTCTTTGGCTTATTAGCTGTTCCATGTCCTGTTGAGCTGCATATTCTCTAGTGTGAGCTGGAAAACAGAGAATATGCCGTAGGAGAGAGTAGAAGGGTCTGGGATCAAACCGACATTAGAAACACCTGCCATTCATCAACGTTCTGATATATGCCCAGCACACAGTTCAAAGTTCTTTACATACATCACATACATTCCTCCAGTCCTGCAAGACGGGGCTTATCCAACCCACTTACTTCACAGATGAAGAACCTGAGGCCCACAGGGCTTGGTCCTTTTCCCAGGATCACACGGCTACCAAGTGACAGAGCAGAAACCAGACCCACTAGACCCCGGGTCTGAATTCATGTAGAGTCCCCGCTGTTCCCACCCACCCCAGCCTGTGGCCGACCTTCTGACTCCTACTTCATTTGTCTTCTCGCTACCATGTTATTTCCCAGACGACAAAGAGGAGGACTCTGAGGTCCAGGTAGCTAAAGCAGGCCCCAGGAAGAAAGGTGACAAGAAGAAGGAAGCACAATTTGGGGATTGAGTCCTGTTCAGAGCAGACTCTGCCAGGCACCGCCATTTCTGTCCAGTCCCCACACTTTCCCACATGACAGCCCCTCTTCCCACATGTGCCCTACTGTCCAACTCTGGAACCTGGTGTGCTGGCCGGCTCATCTCTGCCGCCTCCTCTACTGGCTGCACAAGGGCTTCATGCCCTCCCATGACATAGAGCAGGCCTACTCCCCGCCCAGGTTCCGTGGCTCTCGTGGAGCTTACCCTCCAACCGCTCTGACAGCTAAAGCTGTTTTGATGCAAAATGGGACTTGGACTGTGTCCTTAGCACACTTGTTCATCCTCCCTAGGTGGTCTTCGATCCACTCTCTGTTTTCCGAATGGGCTGTGAGGAATGTCTCATTGCACCTATAACCTTCCAGGGACGTAGGGATCAACCCTGATGTTACGCAGAGGATATTGGAAGCCACCCTGGTGTTTGAAGAAGGACTTGTAGGATTTTCTTATTTGAGGATGGGAACTGAACCTGTATTCAGATGAAAGAGCTCATTTAGGTGATCAGATAGTAATCCTTCATTAGAAGTGGTCGATGTGGAGCAAATATCCACTGAAGACAAATTCCTAACAATCCTCCTGGGTGGTGAAACATGATTGCTCGGTGGACACGTGAGGCCAAATTGAACCCGAAATAAAATAACCATCCTCCCACTGCCCCTTGTCTAGTACGCGCCCCAAGGAAAAAGCCCTGGTGTTCAGTGAGCCTAATGGCACCTGTGCAGGCCAGGTGTTCAGGCAAGGTTAGTCACATGGAGGGTAGCAGAGACAGGTTCCGAGTCTACCCATGTTTCAAAAGGAAGGAGGAACTTCTCAGCCTACTGTGATTACAGACGGCAATGCGGGCAGTGCAGGCAATGTAGACAAGTACTGTTGTGTGAGGAAGGTGAACACTCCCTGCCGACATGTACAGGATCCTCTTCGCGTTAGATGTGGTCCTGTAGTTGAAAGCATCCGTCATGAGGTAGGCACTTAAAAATGCAAAGAAAACCAAGCAAATCGGACCTCGGAGACGCCTCTAAGCGATAGAGTCGGTTGTCATAACAAATGATGGTAGTTGCCTTTAGTCGAGCACCTACTGTGTAGCCGTACGTGGGAGAAATTTCAATGCTCATCCATACCTTGTCTTTGCTTTTCTTCCTGGACACGGGGGACCCTCCATTTCCAGTCGACTTGTGGTTAGGAAGGGTCGTGTGATGACCCTTTGCCATGGAGACATGAGCAAAAGCATCCTTCATCACATCCAGGCATCTGAGAGCCAGTACGTCGGTATGTCACCTTCATGCTGTCTCCCTTGGTTCACCACGGCCACCCCACGTTGAGACAGGGCAGCCCCAACATGAAAGCAACCTGGCTCTCCAGGGTCTAGGAAATGCGGAGGGCCCTGCCAAATGGTATCAGATTTTATGTGCACCTGAATGCGCTTTTGTCACGTTAGCTCTTCAAATGTCGGGGTTTGTCTCTTGCAAAGTTAGCAGTTACTTTGACCTGGCCGCTTTTCTGTTGTTAGTCTTACATCAAAATTTCAATGACAAAGGTAGTAGTGCCTATCTTCCTATTGCAAAAAAA
Organism: Proteles cristata cristata; assembly: GCA_017311185.1. Classification (NCBI taxonomy): domain Eukaryota; kingdom Metazoa; phylum Chordata; class Mammalia; order Carnivora; family Hyaenidae; genus Proteles; species Proteles cristata. The sequence goes on along the minus strand of JAESUZ010001324.1, from coordinate 235,947 downwards.
AAAAAAAGTCTTAAAACAGAGATAAGTCACAATGTCCCCTTTTCAAAGTTCTTCCACAATTCAGCCTCCTCCTCAGAAGTCCCCACGACTAACTGCTGGAGGCCGAGCCAGCTCCGACAGGTCCAGGGGTCCCTGAAGGATGGACGTGAAGAGCCAAAAATTAAGTCCTCCATTAAAAGAAACCTCGGGCTGCACATAGCCCCAGTCCTAGATAAACTAAACCTAAAACTTAACCAGCTTTTCCGCTTCTGGGCAAATGCCTGCGCTGCGGGAAGCTAACACCTAACCAGCTCTCTCTGCTTCTGTAACAACGCTTAAGGCTCGCTGCCCCGCCGCCGGATTGCCCAGGGGACTAGCCTCAGGGCGGCAGCCACTCCCAAAAGGCCAGCGGCTACCCCCACCTTGCTGAGGGAAGGGCCTGGAGAGAGAGATGTTAACCTGTTAGTCGCCAAACAAGACTTTAAACTCGCTCTATGATAGACTGAATTCAAAGGTATCCCAAATGTTATAATTGGATCCCGCAAAAAACCTGATGGCGGGAACCAATCAAATACGGTAAACGTTCATATTTGAATGTTAACCAATGGCAAACTTGTAACCATGGAAATCTCCTGACCCTCCCCATGACTTCTTTACTTTTGTCTATAAAAAGGCTGCAGAGGCTTTGTTCGGGGCCTCTCAGCGTCACCGGCAAGGAGTGCGCAGAGGACCAGGTTCGAACCTGCAAATAAACAACCCTTGCTGACTGGCTTTGACTCTGGTCTCTGGTGGTCTGATTTTGGGGTTCTCTCGAATTCTGGGCATTTCAAGTGATGTTGAGTATCTTTTCGTATGTTCTACAAATAATAAAATTTGTGTGGGACCACAAAAGACCCCCAATAGCCAAAGCAATTTTAAAAAGAGAATAAAGTTGGAGGTATCCAAATTCCACATTTCAAGATATCCTACAAAGCTATAGTAATCAAAACAGTATGGTACTGGCAAAAAAAATAAACATTCCTAGCCGAGCTGGGGTAGGGTGGGGAAGCCTAATGTTCTGTGGCTGGGCGACGGGACCCACTGGCCCAAGGGGGAAGAAAGGGTGCTGAGTGGATAGGACCGGGTTCATAGTCCTCATTTCCACCAGACTACCCTGCCTTGCTCGCGTTTATGGGGTAGATTTGTGTGGAAGGTTTCGGATGGAGCCACAGGTTTCACCTAAAATTCTGACAACCATGGTCTACCAGTGAGATACAGAATGCGTTGTGGAGATTTCCCAGTTAGATACAGGACATGTAGGATGGATTCGTGGAATGCTAGCCTCCTGGACCCACAGTTGCCCCTAGCTGCTTGCCCTGCGTGCCACGAGTACCTTTCGTTGCCTGCGGAGCTGCCAGCTGTCTGAAACAAGGTTAGCTGGCGGAAGTGAAGGGTCGAGTGTTGGTGGATGCATACCCGCCTTGACGAGGATGCCAGGAGCAGAGTATTAAAAAATAACCCAAAACGCATATATTATGCCTGTACTCAACCAGAAATCCACCAATCAGAGGAATTTCTCTGTGTTTCCTTTAAAAAATTACGTCTGTATATACATATGTGTATATGTATACGTGTGTGTGTGTGTGTGTGTGTGTGTGTGTGTTTACATATCAAGTTGCTGGAGGGTGCCATTCATCAACCCAAAATGTGGCATCTGCCCCCTGCCTCAGCCTTCCACGTCCATGGACGAAACCCATAGTCCCCCAACTGCTCATGGAACTTCAGAATTCCCATGGGAAAGTATTTGTGGGGGTGTCCATGGTGCTTCCTTCCTAGGAAACATGATCGGTCCGTCACAAGGTTTCCCCAGCCCATTCATGTTCCTTGCCCTGCGGTGGAGCCCACACCTCCTCATCAGTTGAACAAGAAAAAGGGCCGTCTTTCCAGGTTTTCCATCCACCCTGCAAACATCCACCCCTTGGGCCTGTCCTGTATCCCACACAGAATCTGACGGCAACACAGGCCAGCCATCATGGCCACAGGACATCCTCTCCTTCTATGGCAAGACCTCAGAAGCCCTGGAAGGCAGTTCGAGCCAGGGACACCCTGTGGACAGCTTTCAGGCGTGTCCATACCCAGCCCTTTATCTGCAGAGTCCGAGGCGATTCGTCTCAGGGCTTTCTGCTCCTGATTTCACCCTCCCTGCCGCTGCGCACTTCCTTCGACTGCTCCTGGCTGTTCCTGGCCCTGCCTAGGCTCAGTCACCCCTCACTCACACAGCCCCGCCCTCTCTGTGGGGTTGGCCTGCACCCAGGGGGAAAGTCCCCAGCCCCCAGCAGGCATCCTGACGGCTCCCAGCCCCGGGCCCCTGGCAAGGACGCACTAGATTATGCTAGAGGAATCCAGAGATGTCGCTCACCTGAGTGATGCAGGGAGCCAAGAGTACTCTTCGTGACAGCCTTCGGGGGACTCGAAGGCAGCGGGCTGTCTCCATGGTGCTGGTCCATTCAGGCAACAGCCTTGCCCTGTCAGACCCACCTGAACCTTCCAGCTGGTGATAATGATTCAGAGATTTCCCCAGCCTCTCATGTTCTTTGTCCCAGGTCCCTCCCCTTGTCTCCTCCTGGCCTCTTTGCCCCCAAGCTAGACTCTAGAATCAGAGCCCTGCCTGCCAGCCTGCCTGGGGCTCTCAGAACGTGCTTTTGTCCTCCTTTTCTCTCAAGGACTCTGGCAACCGCTTTCCCCTGGATGCTGTCAATGCCCCTCACTAGCTGAGGGTGTCCTGGCTTCTGGTCGTTCTGACAAATCCTCCTTTCTCAGAGTAAAGGGGGAAATGCCTTGTTGGTCTTGCAGAATCTCAAATCACTTGCAACTTTTATGAGAGTACAAATCGGTATGGCATTTGTGGAATAAACTTTCAGATGAATTTATGAAATGTTCAACTGTCCACAGTCTTTCCATTCTAACCCAACGTCTATGTCACTCTGTATATATTATTAGAAAACAATGTTTTGTAATGTTTACCCAAGCATTCATAGTCCAAGATGTTGTTTTCATTTCATTAATCATACGACACGGGGAAAGCCACATACAGGTCCACCAGGAAAATATTGTTTATGTTAGTAATTGTGGAATATGCATCCTTTAACATTCCAGGGAGTAATTTCAAAATGAGATGAATCTGTATGTGCTGTCAGGGGAAGATCCTGCGTCCATTTTATTAAGTAACAAAAGCTAGTGGCCTGTCAATATGTACATTCTTACCTATTCTGTTGAAGAGAAACAATATATTCTGACAGCATACTATTGAAAACCATAGTCACCTGGAAATAACATACACTAGATGGTTAGTCATGGGGACTTCGGAGGAGGAGGCTGAATTGCCAAAGAACTTTGAAAACGGGACATTGTGACTTATCTGTGTTTTTATACTTTTCTTTACAATAGGAAGATATGCACTTCTACCTTTGTCATTGAAATTTCGATGTAAGCCTAATGACAGAAAAGCAGCCATGTCAAAGTAACTGCTAACTGATGCAACAGACAAACCCTGACATTTGAAGAGCTAACACGACAAAAGCGCATTCTGGGGCACATAAATTCTGATACCATTTGGCAGGGCCCTCCGCATTTCCTAGACCCTGGAGAGCCAGGTTGCTTTCATCTTGGGGCTGCCCTGTCTCAACGTGGGGTGGCCGTGGTGAACCAAGGGAGACAGCATGAAGGTGACATACCGACGTACTGGCTCTCAGATGCCTGGATGTGATGAAGGATGCTTTTGCTCATGTCTCCATGGCAAAGGGTCATCACACGACCCTTCCTAACCACAAGTCGACTGGAAATGGAGGGTCCCCTGTGTCCAGGAAGAAAAGCAAAGACAAGGTATGGATGAGCATTGAAATTTCTCCCACGTACGGCTACACAGTAGGTGCTCGACCAAAGGCAACTACCATCATTTGTTATGACAACCGACTCTATCAGTTAGAGGCGTCTCCGAGGTCCGATTTGCTTGGTTTTCTTTGCATTTTTAAGTGCCTACCACATGACAGATGCTTTCAAATACAGGACCACATCTAACGCGAAGAGGATCCTGTACATGTCGGCAGGGAGTGTTCACCTTCCTCACACAACAGTACTTGTCTACATTGCCTGCACTGCCCGCATTGCCGTCTGTAATCACAGTAGGCTGAGAAGTTCCTCCTTCCTTTTGAAACATGGGTAGACTCGGAACCTGTGTGTCTCTGCTACCCTCCATGTGACTAACCTTGCCTGAACACCTGGCCTGCACAGATGCCATTAGGCCCACTGAACACCAGGGCTTTTTCCTTGGGGCACGTACTAGACAAGGGGCAATGGGAGGATGGTTATTTTTTTGGGGTTCGATTTGGCCTCATGTGTCCACCGAGCAATCATGTTGCACCACCCAGGAGGACTGTTAGGGATTTGACTTCAGTGGATGTTTGCTCCTCATCGACCACTTCTGATGAAGCATTACTATCTGACCACCTAAATGAGCTCTTTCATCTGAATACGTGTTCAGTTCCCAGCCTCAAATAAGAAAATCCTACAAGTCCTTCTGCAAATACCAGCGTGGCTTCAAAACTCCTCTGCGTAACGTCAGGGTTGATCCCTATGTCCCTGGAAGGTTATAGGTGCAATGAGACATTCCTCACAGCCCACCGGGATAACAGAGAGTGGATCGAAGACCACCTGGGGAGGATGAACAAGTGTGCTAAGGTCACAGTCCAAGTCCCATTTTCCATCAAAACAGCTTTACCTGTCAGAGCGGTTGGAGGGTAAGCTCCACGAGAGCCACGGAACCTGGGCAGGGAGTAGGCCTGCTCCATGTCCTGGGAGGGCATGAAGCCCTTGTGCAGCCAGTAGAGGAGGCGGCAGAGATGAGCCGGCCAGCACACCAGGTTCCAGAGTTGGACAGTAGGGCACATGTGGGAAGAGGGGCTGTCATGTGGGAAAGTGTGGGGACTGGACAGAAATGGCGGTGCCTGGCAGAGTCTGCTCTGAACAGGACTCAATCCCCAAATTGTGCTTCCTTCTTCTTGTCACCTTTCTTCCTGGGGCCTGCTTTAGCTACCTGGACCTCAGAGTCCTCCTCTTTGTCGTCTGGGAAATAACATGGTAGCGAGAAGACAAATGAAGTAGGAGTCAGAAGGTCGGCCACAGGCTGGGATGGGTGAGAACAGCGGGGACTCTACATGAATTCAGACCCGGGTCTAGTGGGTCTGGTTTCTGCTCTGTCACTTGGTAGCCGTGTGATCCTGGGAAAAGGACCAAGCCCTGTGGGCCTCAGGTTCTTCATCTGTGAAGTAAGTGGGTTGGATAAGCCCCGTCTTGCAGGACTGGAGGAATGTATGTGATGTATGTAAAGAACTTTGAACTGTGTGCTGGGCATATATCAGAACGTTGATGAATGGCAGGTGCTTCTAATGTTGATTTGATCCCAGACCCTTCTACTCTCTCCTACGGCATATTCTCTGTTTACAGCTCACGCTAGAGTATATGCAGCTCAACAGGACACAGAACAGCTAATAAGCCAAAGAGGATGCTTCATAAATACAACTCGATCCATTTTCGTTTTTTTGTTTTTTTTTTTTTTTTAATGAACAAAAAACGCTTGCTCTATTTTTGAGAGAAGTGACAGAGCACGAGCAGGGGAGGGTCAGAGAGGAAGGAGACACAGAAAGTAAAGCAGGCTCCAGGCTCCAGGCTCCTAGCTGCAGCACAGAGATCATGACTTGAGCAGAAGTCAGATGCTTAACCACCTGATTTGCCCAGGGTCCCCAAGGTCCATTTCATTTTCGAAGGCAAAGTACATATGTGGGATATATGAGAATATGTGTGGAATGTGGCTGTGGGGGAGTTGTCCCGGCTGGAGACAACACGAAGCTGCTAGAAGTTGAATCAAAGACCAACTTCTTCCCTTCCCGTGCACATGCTCTTCCATCCAAACCACTACTTTCATTCATTTCTCCAGGACCAAAACCCAGACCTAGCTTATAGCTGTCCAATGACACTCAAAATAATCAAATTAAAATGTCTTTTGAATGCACTGGGCTGTGGTTTGCCATGGCCAGCAACAACAGTGTCAGTCTAGACCTTCTGGGCTCCACTTTAAAGGAATATACCATTATAGGGGCACCTGTGTGGCTCAGTCGGTTCAGTGTCCAACTTCGGCTCAGGTCATGATCTTGCAGCTCTTGAGTTCCAGCCCTGCGTCGGCCTCTGTGCTGACGGTTTGGAGTCTGGAGCCTGCTTTGGATTCTGTGTCTCCCTCTCTCTGCCCCTTCTCTGCTCTTCAGCTCTCTATCAAAGAATAAAGACACATTAAAAATAACTTTTTAAAAGTATACCATCGTATTTCTCCAGAAATCCTTGCAGATGATGGGTAGAAAACATCTACTCTGTGCACTGTGTTCAACTCCACAGGGACAAGAGTGCTTGTCCCTTTCGCTTCCTGACACAGGAGGAGATTTCTCTTTGGTTTGATCATGATCCAAAAGGAATTTCTCGCAGCCATTTTCTGTTTCAGATTTTGCTCACACCCCTAAGGCACACCATCTGTGGGCCTGGCCACTGTCAACATCCAGATTCGTTGTCATCAGCTGCCCAGGAGGCATCCCACTGACCAGAGACCCCAGGCCAGCCTGCCTCAGGAGGGGCATCCCCACTGCAGGGCCCGCCCCTGGAGCCCCGCTGCCTCAGCCTTCTTTCACTTGTTCGGCCAGCCTTGGGGACCCCTCCCCACCTTCCCTCTGGGAAGGCTGCTGCCAGGCAGTCACGTATGGGTGGGGGGTGCCCTGCCTCTCCTAGTGTCCTCACTGCTAACACAGGGCCCTTCTGAGAGCGAGCAGAGCTCAGAGAATATCTGGCAACAAATGGACCAGTAAGCGGCGGTCCTCTGTGCCCAGATCCACTGGCTCCATCTTTCGTGGTGGGCGGAGCCAATGCAGGCACACATATCTATGTCACGTCACTTGTATAGAATGACAGACAGCAAGGATAAGAAGCAAAACATCTTTTATTTCTCATTTTCCTGACCCTGGCACATTATTGCCAAGGTTCCACATTACAAGATATCCCTGTGCCCATCCAGGCACCGAGATTCCCTTCCAGATCCCAGATGAGGATGGAGGGGTTCCCAGCTCCTTGCACCAAATGGCAAAACACTGACTCTTGAACCGGACAAGTACAAAGAACTGTGGTTTGGGTGCCACTCACACACTGAGCCACCAAAGCTCCTGAAAACCTTCTAACACAAGGAACAACATGGGAAAGCTTCCTTAAGGAAACAAACATGGATTTCTGAGGTCGCATAGACAGAGAACAAACAGGGAGCCACCCAAACGTGCTGTGGGCCCCGCTTTCCCCCAAGCAGCCCTGGCCCTCCCCTACTCACAGCGCCCAGTGCCCTCCCTGCTCCCAGGCAGAGGGAGGAAGGGGCCTGGCCTCCTGCCCCTCAGGGGAAGGTGCTGGACCCCGGGCGCAAAGGGCCTGGCTGCCTCTCTGGTTCACGCCTGCTCTTCCTCATTGCTGGCAGCCTCGTGACACAGGGACAGGGAGGCCCCGAGCCGCCTGTGTCTGACCATGAGGATGTGCTGCAGCACGTGCACGCTGCTGGTCTCCGCGTGGGCCCTGGGACCCCACAGGAACTCGTAGCGTGCGGGCTCGCTGCCGGGCACCTGCCGGTACTCCAGGTACCCTTCCTGCACCCAGACCTCGGTGAGCAGCTCCCTGGGCTCCCCATAGAATAAGTGCTCCCTGCCGACATACACCCCCAGGACCCCCAGTGCTTTCCACACCTTCTTCTCAGGGGCACATTCGCCCTCCAGGAGGATCACCCCCAGGACCACCACCAGGAGGCTGGTCGTGGGCATGCCCTGCTTACCACTTAGCACCCCACCACAGGTCAGGCCGAGGATGGTGACCAGGACGTAGGAGTGCTCAATGGGGTCCACTTCCTTCATGTTAACACCAAAGACCAGCTGTAGGCACTCACAGGCTTGGTGGAAGATCATGGTGAACTGGTCCTGGTCAGCTTGGCTGACTGCTGTCAGCATCTCCGCCTGCGTGGTCGGCTGCTTGGTGCAATACTTGACGAGCAGGAACGCCACCAGGTCAACCACCTTCACACCAAGTGTGTCTTCGACTGAGGGCTGGGCCACTGCCGGGTTCCCCCAGGTGCTCAACCCCTCCTCATCCGGATTGCTGGGCTCCTCATCAGACCAGCTCTCTGGAGCACCTGCCATGTCAGCGGGGGAGACGCAGGCACTCTAAGAGCTCTGGGGAGAGCTCTGCGGAGGACTCAGGGACAGCAGCTGACTCCTCCTCCAGAGGGATCAGCAACAGGAGAGAGCAGGAGGAAGAGAGGGAAGAAGAGGGGGAGGAGGAGGAATGAGATTGGGTTTCCTCCCCATCCTCAGCCCCAGAAGGCTGTGCATCCACTGGGCCCTCAACCTCTCTTGGGTCTTCTTCCAACATCCAGTGCTCACTCCTCTCCTGCAGGGCATGATGTTTGTGAGAGCCTGAGTAAAGAGTAGGGGGCTCCTCAGGGGGCAGCCCAGCCCACAGAGCTGAGGTTCCAGGCCTGAGGGCAGGGCCATGTTGGGGTTGGGGGCTGAGGGGTCCACCCTGGGATGGGATGGGTGAGCCTCTGGCACCACACACACAGCATGCACCTCACCTTGACAACCGGCGGGCACCAGTCTGCACGTCCTGTGCTCTGTGACCGCAGGACTCCTGCCTCAGACCAAGGCCTCAACTCCAGAGCTGGTCGCCCCTGGAATAGGGTGGGAGGGGGTACCTCATGGAAGGTGCAGACTCTAAGCACCACCCTGGGCCCACACCCCACACCCCCAGGGCTGCCAGGAGATTCTGGGCCACACTCTGTGCGGTGCCCCACAAATCCGGCCTGGGCCTTCCCCTACTTGGCCTCTCTCCTGCCTGCTATGGTCCCCGGCAGGCCTGGGCCTCACCCCTCTGCCGGCCTGAGGCAAAAGTCTCAGGACCAGACCACACAGCCCAGAGACCGGAACACAAGGAAGCCCTGGGGCCACATCTGGACATGCCTGCCAAAGGTCCACAGTGGTTGTCCCCCATTGGGAAGGACGGCCACATCCTGGCTTCCACCTGTGCTGGGATGGGTGCCCCTCTTCAGTCTTTGCCTGGACATCCTGAGGGGCCTGGGAGGACTCCCTGTGTGGCCCTGAGACCACCCTCCTTAAGCCAAGTCCTCTTCTCTAAAAGACCCTAGAAGAAAATGTCAAGAGAGGGGCGCCTGGGTGGCTCAGTCGGTTAAGCGTCCAACTTCAGCTCAGGTCATGATCTCATGGTTCGTGGGATCAAGCCACGTGTCGGGCTTTCTGCTGACAGCTCAGAGCCCGAAGCCTATATTCATATTCTGTATCTCCCTCTCTCTCTGACTCTCCCCTGCTCACACACTCTCTTTCTCTCTCCTAGAAATAAATAAAATTTTTTTAATGTTTTATTTATTTCTAGGAGAGAGAGAGAGAGAGATACACAGCATGAGCAGGGTCAGAGAGAGAGGGAGTCACAGACTCTGAAACACGCTCCAGGCTCTGAGCTGGCAGTCAGCACAGAGCCCGACGCGGGGCTCGAACCCATGAACCGCGAGATCATGACCTAAGCGAAAGTCGGATGCTTAACCGACTAAGCCACCCAGGCACCCCATAAATAAAACATTTTTTCAAAATTAGAAAACGTCAGGAAAAAGCATTCCACCCACCCAGCCTGGGTCCCCCGAGGCTCACACGAGCGGCAGGGCAGGCCTGGTCCCTAGGTAGGTTTCCTGCACTGGGAGGCCTCTCCTGCTTTCTCACCTCCACCCATGCCAGAGCCTGGCATCCTGCCTCAGCACCTGGGTCCAGGCCCTCACACCCAGGCCTCCCCTCGCTGACACCCCGGGACTGGAAAGGCGGAGGGGCTCAGCCTGAAAGGCCCTGCCCCGGGGTCCCAGGGCCCACCGCGGAGGCGGATCTCAGAGCGCTGCCCCTGTGCTGGAGTCCAAGCAAGGTGCTCCGGAGGAGCCACAGCACCTCTGCAGGCCTCTGTCCGCCATCCCCAGGCCCGCTGCCCTCCCCCCCCCCCACCGCCAGCAAGGCCCTCTCGGCCCGGAGAAGCAGGGGCGAAGGCTGAGGACGTCACACAGGCGACAAAGTCGGGGGAGTCCCGGGGCAGATGGCGGGGGCTGCGATGGGTTCCTTGGAGTCCCTCAGCCCTAGCCGCTCGTCCCAGTCCCGAATCCCCTGGATGGCTTGGGCCTCGGGCTCTGCCGCCTGAGGTCTGCTCATCACACACAAGCTCTCAGTCTGGCTGGGACCCAGAGCACGCGCCAAGTGGTCACGCGCCTCAGTTCATCTTTGTCGTCGCACCCTCGGCCTCCACCCCCGCACTCCCCCCACCACCACCTGCTGATTCTCTTCCAGGGCCCGGGTTCCTCCATCATCTCTCTGGTCCTCACCTTGGAACCGAGTAGACTCCAGGCGCTTCCCGCTGTGGTCCCGATTCGAGGAGCTGCTGCTCGATGTCAAGCCCCCCGCCCTCCGCCAATCTCTTGAGACCCAGATGCTGAAGTGGCCACAGACTTCCCATCGTCCTTGCTGTCTCCCCACCTTGTGGCCTCCCCCCCCCACCCACTGGACTGATTCCCTTCTGGATCCTGGGTCCCTCGGTCCTTCCTTCTGGCCCTCACCTCAAAGCCTTGTAGGCTCTGCGCCCTTCCCACTGCCAACCCGAGGTGTGTGCTGCTCACAAGACAGGAAGCGCCCTACCCCACTCCAGCCAGGCTTTTGAGACCCAGATGCAGAAGTCCTGACACTCAACAGGGCCTCGTTCCCACTAGGGGCTTCCCTAGGCTGCCACTAGGGATGGCCTTCCGGGCCAGGGCCTATGCTCTGGGTGCCAGGGTCCCTCCCTCAGGGTTCCCTTGGTGGCTACCTGGATTCCCGGAATGGCCTGTGCACCTGCACACTGCAAACAGGAGCTCGTGCCCCACAATCCAGGGTGCGAAGCTCTCCGGAATGCCTGGCCCAGGCACAATGACGGGACACCCGATACCTCTGGCCACCTGATGCAGGGGCTCCCCGGCTCTTCGCCAGGTACTGACTTCCTGGCTCTGGGCTGGGGTGGGCTTGGTCTCCTCACAGCACCTGGGCCCTCCTCCCCTCTGCCCACCTGAGCAGCTGCTCCTGACAGACAGTGGGTCCCCCCTTCCCGGTCGTCCCCACATCAGCTGTCCAACCCCTGATCCGCCCCCCACCCCTGCCCCCTCTCCACAGCCCTGGCTGTCTGAGACCCAGATGCACAAATCCAGTCTCACGCAGTGTCCCCATCGCGCCAGGGGGCCTGCCTGGACTGACTCTCATGGGTGGTCCAGGCTTCCGTCTTCCCTCTGCATCCTCACCAACAACCTCTGCAGGACTGCGGCCCTGCCCTCTGGGGACCTGAGGTGTCGAGGCCCCTGCCCCATGTGTCTGAGACCCGGCAGTGGAAGTCCGGCCCAACTCTCCACCCCAAGTTCCCATCCCGCCCAGGGCCCTTCCTGGAAGGCACCAGGGCCCAAACTCTGGGACGTCCCCTCTGTGTTCTGGGGTCCCGAGTCCCTCGGTCCTCCCCCCAACACCAACCTGGACTCCCCGTTCTAGCCCATGCCTCTGCCCTTTCCGACCTGGGATCCTTCCCCTCAACCCGAGGTCCTCAGCTCCCTCAGACTACCGATGGCCAGTTGACTAGACATGAACTGCGGCCACCCTCTCCAGGGACCCTGGGGGTCGCGTGAGGCGCTGACTGCCGCTTCCCGGGGTGGGGTGGGCCCTGCAGTTGTCCATCAGGTCGCAACACGCACTCCAGGAAGATCGGGCCCGACTCTCTTGGGCCCGGGCTCCACCACCCTTAGCCCTGCTGGGAGAGGGGCTCTACCTGATGACATTGCCGAGGTCTCTTAGGGGTGCAGGCAGGGCTGACCTGCATTTCAGGGTAGGGGGCCCGCCGTCTTCCTCACGGGCCTACATGTGCCTCCCTGCCGGACCATGGCCCCTTCCCTCAGCCGACCTGAATCGGGCATCCCAGACCAAGGACCCCCACCTCTGCCATCCCTGTCTGCTGGGCAGATATGTGTGGACGTGACACTCGGACCCCGTGGCCAGGGGTCCACAGGCGCCATGGGCATCGACTGGAGATGGGATCCGGGGGTTGGGCGACGGCAGTGGGGAGGGCCCCCGAAGAATCCGTGCTCTCCGGGATAATCACCTTGACTCCGGCAGGCTCAGTCTAGGGCCCCACCCTCGGCACACCTGAGTCTGTGCGCCTCAGACTCAGGCTCTCTCTCGTGCCTCGACTCTCCAGAGACAGAGGCAGAGAGTACACTGCGGCCACGGGCCCCTCACCGTTTCATTGGGATCAGCTGCCCAGAAGGCATGGCACTGGCCAGAGGCCCCTGGCCAGCACACCCCTGGAGCCCTACCCCCTCAGCCTCCTTTCACTGGTTCTGCTCAACTCCGGGTCCCCTCTCCACATTCCCAGAGGACCGCAGCTCCTAGACAGTCACGTACGGGAGGGGCGTGTCCTACCTCTCCTAGGGTCCTCACTGCTAACACAGGGCCCTTCTGAGAGCGAGCAGAACTCAGCAAATGTCTGGCAACATATGTCCCAGTGAGCCTGTGAGCAGGGGTCTTCTGTGCCCAGATGGAGTGGCTCCTCCTTTCTTGGAGAGTCAGGCCAATGCAGGTGACACATAGCTACGTCACTTGTACACAGACACGTGAGACAAGGGGTGAGAAGAAACCAGAAAGAACAAACGGCCTCTGGTGTTTATTTCTCTCTTTCCTGACCCAGGCATGTTACTTCCAAGGTCTTCTGCGTTTCCAAACCATCCCTGTGCCCAGCCCATGCATCGCGATTCCCTTCCGGATCCCCGATGAGGATCTCTGCACCAAATGGCAAAACTCTGACTCTGGAACTGGAGAAGTACAAAGAACTGTGGCGTGGAGGACAGTCACACACACTGGGGCACAGAAGTTCCTTAACCCTTCTAACACAAGAACAACATCTGAAAGCTTCCTCGAGGAAACAACAATGGATTTCTGAGGCCTCCTAGACAGAGAACAAATGGAGCCACCCAAAGGTGCTGTTGGCCCCGCCATCCCCCAAGCAGCCCTGGCCCTCCAACTACTCACAGCGCGCAGTGCCCTCGCTGCTCTCAGGCACAGGGGAGAAGCGGCCTGGCCTCCTGCCCCACAGGGGAGGCTGCTGGACCCCGGGACTGGCTGCCCCCTGGCTCACACCTGCTCTTTCTCATGGCTCCCAGCCTCTTGACACAAGAACAGGGAGGCCCCGGGCTGCCTGCTATTAACCGTGAGCATATGCTGCAGCACTTGCTCGCTGCTGGTCTCCGCGCGGGCCCTGGGGCCCCACAGGAACTCGTAGCGTGCGGGCTCGCTGCCGGGCACCTGCCGGTACTCCAGGTACCCTTCCTGCACCCAGACTTGGGTGAGCAGCTTCCTGGGCTCCCCATAGAATACGTGCTCCCTGCCATCATACACCCCCATGACCCTTACTGCTTCCCACAACTCCTCCTCAGGGGCACGGTCTTCTTCTAGGAGGATCACCCACAGGACCAGCACCAGGAGAGCCGTCTTGGGCATGCCCTTCCTACCACTCGGCATCCTATCGCAGCTGAGGCCCAGGATGGTGACCAGGACGTAGGAGTGCTCGACGGGGTCCACTTCCTTCACGTCAACTCCGAACACCAGCTGCAGGTACTGGCAGGCTTGGCTGAAGATCACGGGGAACTGGTCCTCGTCATCTTGGCTGACTGCCTTCAGCATCTCCGCCTGTGTGGCCGGCTGCTTGGTGCGATACTTGAGGAGCAGGAATAGCACCAGGCCAGCCACCTTTACGCGCACCATGTCGGGGACCTGGGCCTGGGCTGCTGGCAGGGCCCCCCAGGTGCTGGACCCCTCCCCATCGGAGCTGCTAGAGCCCTGGTCAGACTGGATGCCTGGAGCACCTGCCATGGCACTGGCGGAGGGGGAGGCACTCTGAGGGCTTTGTGGAGGACTGAGGGACCCGGCAGCAGTGGACCCCTCCTCCAGGGGGACCAGGATCAGGAAAGAACAGGAGGATAGGGAAGTAGAGGGTGAGGAGGGAGATGGCACCCCCCCCTCCTCCCCCTTCTTCTCTGCCTTCTTCAACTCCTTCACCTTCTTCTCTTCCTTCTTCTCCACCTCCTCCAACTTCTTCACCTTCTTCGTCTCCAACTCCTCCTTCTTCTCCACCTCCTCCAACTTCTTCACCTTCTTCGTCTCCAACTCCTCCTTCTTCTCCACCTCCTCAAACTTCTCCTTCTTTTCCTCCTCCTCCAACTCCTCCTTTTCTTCCTTCAGCTCCTCTAAGACTTTCTGCTCCTCCTTGCCCTCCAGCAGCCATGCATCCCATGGCAGCGGGGACTCTCTTGACTCTTCCTCAAGCTTACAGAGCCCACTCTTCGGCTGCAGGGGCATGATGTTTGTGAGAACCTGAGGAAAGATGAGGGGGATCCTCAGCGGGCAGCCCAGCCCACAGAGCCCGAGGAACTAGGCCTGAGAGCAGGGCCGTGTTGGAGTTGGGGGCCAAGGGGTCCCCTCTGGGGTGGGATGGGCGAGCCCCCGGCTCCAAACGCACAGCATGCACCTCACCTTCACAACTGGCAGGCACCAGTCTGCACCTCCTCTGCTCTGTGACCTCACAGGATTCCTGCCTCAGACCAGGGCCTCAACTCCAAAGCTGGTAGCCCCTGGAAGACAGAGGGAGGGAGGGGGCACCTCAGGGTGGGGGGTTTAGGCTGTAAGCACCACCCTGGGCTCACACCCCAAACCCCCAGGGCTGCCAGGAGATTCTAGGCTGTACCCTGTGCGGTGCCCCACAAAACTGGCCTGGGCCTTCCCCTACTTGGCCTCTTTGCTGACAGCTATGGCTCCCGGCAGGCCTGGGTCCCGGCCCTCTGCCGGCCTGAGGAAAAGTCTCAGGACCAGACACATAGCCCTGAGACAGGAACACAAGGAAGCCCTGGGGCCACATCTGGACACGCCTGCCAGAGGTCCACAGGGTTGCCCTCCATCGGGAAGGATGGCCACTTCCTGGCTTCCACCCCTGCTGGGATGGGTGCCCCTCTTCAGCCTTCAACAGGACCCCCTGGGGGGCCTGGAAGAACTCCCTGTGTGGACCTCAGGCCACCCTCCTTAAGCCGAGGCCTCCTCTCCAAGACCCCAGAAGAAAACGTCAGGAGAAAGCAGTCCACCCACCCAGCCCGGGTCCCCCAGAGGCTGACACGAGCGGCAGGGCAGGCCTGGTCCCTAGGTAGGTTTCCTGCACTGGGAGGCCTCTCCTGCTTTCTCACCTCCAGCCTGAGAGCCCGACATCCTGCCTCAGCTAACCTGGGCCCAGGCCCTCACACCCAGGCCTCCCCTCGCTGACACCCCGGCACGGGAAAGGCGGAGGGGCTCGGCCTGACAGGCCCTGCCCCCGGGTCCCAGGTTCCCCCGCGGGGGCGGCTCTCCCTGTGCTGGAGTCCAAGCAAGGTGCCTCCCGCAGTGCTCCCGCAGGGATCTCCGGAGGAGCCCCAGTACCTCTGCAGGCCTCTGTCCGCCGTCCCCAGGCCCGCTGCCTCTCGCCAACGCCCTCACGGCCCCGAGAAGCAGGGGCGAAGGCTGTGGACGTCGCACGAGGCGACAAAGTCCGGGGGTCCCGCGGCTTATGGCAGGGGCTGAGATGGGTTCCTTGGGATCCCTCCGCCCGATCGTGTCGTCCCTGTCTGGAGTCCCTGGACGGCCTGGGCCTCAGGATCTGCCGCCTGAAGGCTGCTCGTCACACACAAAAAGCTCTCAGTGGGGCGGCGACTCAGATCGGAAGTTCCCACAGGCCTCAAGTCCCTCACGTCGTTGTCATCTCTAGTCCCGAGAGGAACCCCCTGGATGAATTGGGCCTCGGGCTCTGCCGCGCGAGGGTTGCTCCTCACACACAAGCCGTCAGTCCGGCCCGACCCGGAGTGGAAGACCCCACAGGCTTCCCGTTCGCGTCACTCCGCCCTGTGGCCTACACCCCGCCCGCCCCCCCAGCCCCCCACTGATTCCCTTTTGGGTTCTGGGACCCTGGCCCTCCCTCTGCTCCTCACCTAGACTCCTGGCAGAGTCTGGCCCTGCCCTCTGCTGACTGGAAGCCTAGCTTCTTCCCCCAAGGCCCCACCGAGTCCCCGAGACGTGGCTGCAGAGGTCCGGACCCGCCACGGGGCATCACCACACGCACACTGGGGCCTCCCCGGGGTAACAGCAGGCTCAGGACCCGGTGCGCTAACCAACCTCTGTTCTGGGGCCTTGGTCCCTTCCCCTCCTCCTCGTCCCTGTGTGTCGTCCCCTGGACGCCAACACCCCGCGGATCGGGGGCCCTCCCTTGGACGGACCCCGAATGGAGTCGCGTGGCTTCCCCTCACACTGCGTACTGTCGTGGCGGGTCCTTACTCCCAAGGTGCCGACTCTGAGTCCCAGACTCCCAAGTCAGGACACACAGCCCGTTCATCCTGCCCGGGACCCTCCCAGTCGCCGACTCCGTGCTGGGGTCCAGGGGCCCTTCCTCTCCCTCGTGGTGCTCACCTTGAAGCCTAGTAGGCTCGGGAACTTTCCCGCTGCCAACGCGTGGCTGGGCGCTGCTCCCGCTCGCGAGACCCCAAGCTCCCGCTCGCGAGACGCCAAGCTCCCTCCCTGCCAGTCTCTTGAGACCCGGATGTGGAAGTCCAGACACCCCATGGGACCTCATTACCCAGGAGATGCTCTCCTAGGCTGCCACTAGGGGTCGCCTTCTGGGCCGGGGCCTCTGTTCTGGGGCCAGGGTCCCTCCCTCAGTGTTCCCTTAGTGACCCCCTGCACTCTGGGGGTGGCGGGTGCGGGTGCCGGCGCGCGGCCCAACTGGAGCTCGTGCCCCACAGACCCGGGTCCCAAGGTCTCTGGGACGCAGCACCATCAACATCGACCAGAGATGGGATCCGGGGATAGGGCGGTAGCAGGGGGGAGGGTCCCGGTAGAGTACATGCTCCCCGGGGATCTTCACCTGGACTCCGGGAGGCTCGGGCTAGGGCCCCACCCTCTGCTCACATGAGTCCGTGTGCCTGAGACCCAGGCTCTCGCTCGTCGACGGAGGCAGTGAGTGCAGTGTGGCCACTGTCCCCTCGCGCTTCATTGTGATCAGCTGCCCAGGAGGCATCGCTGACCAGAGACCCCAGTCCAGTCCGGTCCCGAGAAGCACGGGCGAAGGCTGTGGACGTCACTCACACAGGGCCACAAGGTTTATGGTGTCCCGGAGCTGACGGCAGGGGCTGCGATGGGTTCTTGGGGTCCCTCAGCCCTATCCTCTCGTCCCCACCCGGACTCCCTGGATGGCCTGGGCCCTGGGCTCTGCCTCCTGAGGGCTGCTCCTCACACACAACAAGCTCTCAGTCTGGCTGGGACCCAGAGCGGAAGTGCCCACCCTCTTCATTTCGTCATCGTCACCCCACCCTGCAGCCTGCACCCCGCACCCCCCGCCACTGATGGATTGATTCCCCTCTGGGTCCTGAGTCCCTGGATCCTCCCTTCTGGTCCTCACCTTGAAGCCTAGCAGGCTCTGAGCACTTCCCGCTGCCGACTCGATTCAAGGCACTGCGGCAGGAAACCCAGCACCCTCCGCACCCCGTGTCTTATGACCCGGATGCAGAAGTCCCCAAAGGCCTCCCATAGTCCTTATAGTCGCCCCACCCTGCGGCCTCCCCCCACCACCCCCCCGGACTGATTCCCTTCTGGGTCTGGATCCCTTGGTGCTCCCTTCTTGTCCTCACCTTGAAGCCTATTAGGCTCTGGGCCCTTTGAACCGAGGACCCTCGGCAACACGCTGCTCTCAAGACACCAACCCCCCCCCCAGTCAGTCTCTTCAGACCAGGATGAGGAAGTCTAGACACCCCTCGAGCCTCATACCTGCTAGGAGCTCCCAACGCTGCCTTCTGGGCCAGGGCCTCTATTCTGGGGGCCAGAGTCCCTTACTCAGTGTTCCTTTGGTGGACACCTGCACTCCGAGGATGGCTTTGCACATGCCCACTGCGGACCCGAGCTCTTGCCCCTCAGACCTGAGTCTCAGACAAAGGTCTCTGAGAGGCACTGCCCAGGCACAGTGATCGGACGCCGCCACCTCTGGCCACCGGATGTAGGGGCTCCCCGGGCCTGCAGCAGGGACAGACTTCGCTGTGGGCTGGAGTGGGCCTTGTCTCCTGACAGCACCTGGGCCCGCTCCCTCTGCCCACCTGAGCGGCTGCTCCTGACAGATAGTGGGTACCCCATCCTTCCCAGCTCACCCTTTCAACCCCCAAGCCACCCCTCATTCCCTGGTCCTTGATGAGACCTGGATGCCGAAGTCCAGCCTCACCTAGTGTCCCCATCCCACCTGGGAGCCTGCCCGACTGATTCTGATGTGAGGTCCAAGCTCCTTCCATCCTCCCTCTGCATCCTTACCAGGAATCGCCCCAGGACAAGGGCCCTTCCTTCTGGAGACCCAGGCTCCCTGGTGTCTCTGAGACCTGGCTGCAGAAGTCTGGCCAGACTTGCCCCTGAGAGTCCCCATCCTGCCGACGGCCCTTCGCAGAAGGACACAAGGCCCCAGCTCTGGGAAGTCCCCATTGTGTGTCCTGGGGACCTGAAACCCTCGATCCTCCCTCAGGGTCTTTAATTACCTTCACATCACAGGGTCTGGGAGTCTTCCCTGTGCTGACTCAAGGATTCACACCTCAGACGAAGCCAGACCTCCCGATTCCAAGGTGGAAGTGAAAAAAACTGCAATTGCCCAAACTTGACGTCATGGGGCTTCCCATAGCTGACAGCTAGGTTGGGCTTTTATTACTGGTGGGGGCCCCCATAATCCTCCCTCAGGACCGTGCCCTTGACTACTGACAGGACCTGGGCCCTCCCTTCTGCTGACCCGAGTCCAGCACCTTTCAGATCAAAGATTTCCTCTCCTTGAGCTCTCCCCTTCCTCCAAAAGAACTCAAAGGCCATCATATAGGGCTGCGTTTTCCTGAGGCCTCCCAAGGCTAATCGTAGGTGCATGGTGGGGCTGAGGACCCTTCTTTTCTGAGATCGAGGGTCCCTTTACTCCTTCATCAGGATCCTTTCTTGGATTCCTGGAAGGTACTGGCATACCTTTCTGCTGTTCTGAAGACATACCCCTCATCCAAGTCTCACTTTCCTGAGACCTGCATCTCTCTTCCCCAGGAGGAAGTCAGGGGCCTCTATATCTTTCTGCCATGGGGCTCTAGGGGATGACGACAAGGACAGGGTGAAGCCGAGATCCCTCTCTTAAGGTTTGGGAGGTTCCTTCAATGCTCCTTGAAGATCCTCACCTGGGCTTCTGGCATGGCCTTAGGCTCCTCCCTCTGCTGACCTGAGTCCTTCCCCTTCCGGCCAAGGCTTTCACTGCTCTTAGACCCCAGAGGCAGAAATGAAGAGGAGGGGGCACCTATCATCCTGACAGTTCTGCCAGGGTCTCCCAAGCCTGTCATCAGGTTTGGGACTGTATTCTCTGGGCCCTGTGGAGAGGGTGGACCCCCTCAGTCGATAGTCGTGAGTGTCCTCAGCTTCTGGCCCCTTGATTAGATGCTGCCTTGGAAATGCCCCTTTCTTGTTAGATCCAAGTTCTCGCTCAGCTAGCATCCTTGCAGAGGATGCCTCAGGGTTCCACAGTCGATGTTAATGGGCAGCTGCAGCACCTAAGGCTTGTAGAGGACGGTCGGAGAAGAAGCATTCTTTCCTGTCCTGTTTCTTCACCAGCCAGCCAGGCTTCGTTTTGTTTGAAAAGATTTATTTTCCACATGGAAGAAGGTGAGCGGCAGGATTCGGGGAGATCCTGCTGTTACGAGGTTATTTAACATTGTATCATTGAGTGCAGTGCTTTTCACTTAACCCTCACCTCTAGTTAAAAAATATGTATTTTATGTCTCTACCAAGCGTCCAATTAGAATATTCATAACATTTCATGAAAGAGTGTCTACACTTACTGTGTGTGGATCCCTCTGAAACTTCTTTTTCTATTTCCAGTTCATTCTCTTTTTTCTCATCTCTATGAATTATTTATTTTATAACTGGAAGTTTGTGTTTCTTTATTCTCTTCACCTATTTCCTCCATCCCACCACCCTCTTCTCTCTTGCAACCACCAGTTTTTTTCTGTGTATTTATGAATCTTTCCAGTGCATTCTTCTAATAAAGTAATGTTTTGAAAGGCCACTCCTCACTCACTTGTCAAAAGATCAAAAAATATAGAAGTAGAACCAATGAATTACCAAAATAGTAATTAGTAAAAGTTTATTAGGCATACACCAAAAAGACAATTTGTAAACTAGGAACACTCAGACCAAACATGAAATGTGGCTAGGGGTGTATTGTTATAAAGCAGTTTATATAGTGAGAAGGCAGCGGCTGTTTATTCCTTACAATGATAGGTTATAATATCAGAATTTTCTTAAATAATAGGGAATTGATTAGTAAATTCCTCATATCACTTTGGAGAAACAACTTAAGTTTTGCTTATGCTTTTAAAAGGTATAAGCCAGAAATGACCCAGGTTGTTAGTCTTGCAAAATAAGCTAAATTAAGCTTAGTTTATGTGGTTTAATTGGTTTTGTCTGCTCAGGGTGTTTTCAAGGCTGGTGTCTTTTTGTTTTTGATTGTTAACTCACTAAAATTGTTTCAGGTGGTTATTATCACAGATTTTTTTTTTTTTTGAAGGAGACTTACTACTTCAATCATCCCATGTTTCCTTCGGTTCTGATATTCCCCCAGGGTTACTGGCATCTGTGATTTGAGGACCTGCCTCATATTTCCACAAAAAGTAGAAGCAGAAGTTGAAAATCGTTCCCACTGCCTATTCTGTCACCTGCATTTATGCAGCCTGCAGCACCTCCTAAGTTCCCTGCTGCCCCTCATTCCCCTGCCTCAGACACTAGCACCAGCTGAGCAATCTTCAGGGTCTCCCAGAGCTTTTTCAGTTTTGTTTACATTTTTTTATATTTCTCTCCTCTCCTTTTTATAAATATTGATTGAGTGTTGATTTTAAGAGTGGAAGTCAGCAGTTGAAAGTTGATGGTCATCTTGGCACCTACAGATAAGGCATTAAACTTGTAAATAATTTAAGGAAAATTCCCATTTTTATAATATGCTACTCATTAATGAATATGTTTCAGTGCTCTATTTGCAGCTGCTCTTAGTTGGATTCATCAACAGATTTATTTTTGTCTCCATTGGTATCTTGTACATTCTTTTTAGGCAATACTGAATTTTGTTGCCTTTTGAATGGGATATGTTCTCTTAAATGTTCTAATTAATTACTGCTTTTATGTGGCAAGGTTCTTGATTTTGCTATAATGATCTTCCATATAACATTTTTCAGAAGTCTCTTACTTATTTGAATATTCTGTGTACCTAGTCCTTTAAATATAAATAATATTATAGATAAAACATTTTATTTTGTTTTTATTTTTTAGAATTCTTAAGGTTTACTTTTGTATTGATGGTAGTAATGCACTCAGTAATATAAAAATAGAATGGAAAAGTATGATTGACCCTTCTTCCAAATGGAGCTCTATTACATCTGCCAAATCATTTATTGGAAGTATTTCCATCACCTGCACTCAACACTTCCAAAAACAAACATAACTTTTTCTCAAAGCATCTATATTCTCATTTTTGCTAAAAGCACCTTGAAATTTATGGTCCTTCACACTTAAAATCCTGGAGCTATAATTGCCTCCTCCCCTATATTTTCTCCAGGTCTAATAAGCAATCGTGCTTCTTTCCTTTCTTCTGCTGAGTCATCACGTCTATTAATATTTTTCTGTATCACTCTATTCTATTTGCCAACTATGTAACCATATACCTATCTATCTTTCTATGTATCTCTCTCCCAGTTTTTAGTCTGGAATTACGAAGATCCAGTCTCAGCCCCTCAGTTGCCTAACAAGACTTCTGCTCTACTCACCCCATACCTTCTTCAAAATTCCTGACAAATAGTAGACCGATTCCCTGCTTTCATGTGTTCCTCTCAAAAATTTATTCCTTTGTCTAAGCCAGTTTCACCTGGAATGCCCTTAATTTTTTTTGTCTCTAATCATCCCCAATTTAGTCATCCCCTAAAACTATTCTAAGTGCCCACATTCTCCATAGGGCTTTTCTCAAGTCTTCAGACTCACACTAACAGAAAGCTCTCACTAGTATCTTTCAAAAAATAGTCAATTGGAAACTCCACATGTTCTAGAATGGTAGTTAATCAAGAATCTTAAGTCATACTAAGAATTTATACTTGTATAGTGTTTATTCTGTACTAAGCACTAATCTAAATACGTCCATTTGTTAAATTCAATTATTCACAACAACTTCATAAAGTAGATACAATTACAATCCGTATTTTCTTTTTTTTTCTTTTGAATATTTACGGTTTTGTTTAGTTATTTATTTATTGTTTCAAGTTTTTGTTTAAATTCAAGTTAGTTAACATATAGTATAATATTTTCAGGAGTAGTAAGTATTTAGAGATTCATCACTTGTATATAATATCCAATGCTAATGACAACATGAGCCCTTCTTAATCCCTATCACCCATTTAACCCCTTGCCCTGTCCATTCCCCACCCCCAGCAACCCTCAGTTTGTTCTCTATGCTTATGAGTATGTTTTATGGTTTGCCTCTCTCTTTTTATTTCCCCCATGTTCATCTTTTTTGTTTCTTAAATTCCAATATGAGTGAAATCATATGGTATTTTTCTTCTCTGATTTATTTTGCTTAGGATAATATACTCTAACTCCATCCATGACATTGCAAATGGCAAGATTTTATTCTTTTTGATAACTGAGTAATATTCCATTCATGTATATGTGAATATATAGCATTTTCTTTATCCATTTATTAGTCAATGCACATTTGTGATTTGGACTTCTTCCTTTATTTGACTGTTGTTGATACTGCTGCTATAAACATCATGGTACGTGTGTCCCTTTGAATCAGTATTTTTGTATCCTTTAGGTAAATACCTAGTAGTGCAATGGCTGGATCACAGGGTAGTTCAATTTTTAAGTTTTTGAGAAACGTCCATACTATTTTCCAGAAAGGCTGAAGCTTGCATTCCCACCAAAAGTGTAAGAAGTTCCCCTTTCTCTGCAACTTTACCAACACCTGTTATTTCCTACGTTAATTTTAGCCATTCTGACAGGTGTGAGGTAGTAGCTCATTGTAGTTTTGTAGTTCCCTGATGATGAGTGATGTTGAGCATCTTCTCATGTATCTTTTGGCCATGTATGTCTTCTTTGGAAAAATGTCTATTCATGTCTTCTGCCCACTTCTTAACTAGATTGCTTGTTTTTTAGATGTTGAGTTTGATAAGTTCATTATAGATTTCGGATATTAACCCTTTATCAAATATGTCTTTTGCAAATATCTTCTCCCATTCCAAAGGTTGCCTTTTACTTTGTTGATTATTTCCTTTGCTGTGCAGAAACCCTTTACCTTGATGAAGTCCAAATACTTCATTTTTGCTTTTCTCTCCCTTGCCTCCAGAGAAGTATCTAGTAAGAAGTTGCTGTGGCTGATGTCAAAGAAGTTGCTGCCTGTATTCTTCTCTAGAATTCTGATGGTTTCAGTCTCACATTTAGGTCTTTCATCCATTTTGAATTTATTTTTGGGTATAGTGTAGGAAAGAAGTCCAGTTTCATTTTTCTGCATGTTTGCTGTCTAGTTTTCCCAAGACCAGTTTTTTAAAAGACTATCTTTTTTCCATCAGATATTCTCTTATCTTTTTGTTGAAGATTAGTTGACCATATAGTTGTGGGTCCATTTCTGAGTTTTCCATTTTTTCCCACTGATCAATGTATGTTTTTGTACCAGTACCATACTGTCTTGATGACTACAGTTTTGTAGTATAGCGTAAGTCCAGAATTGTGATGTCTCCAACTTTGCTTTTTTCTTCAAGATTGCTCTGGTTATTTGGGATCTTTTATGATTCTATATAAATTTTAGGATTATTTGTTCTAGCTCTGTGAAAACTGCTGGTTGTATTTTGATAGAAATTGCATGAAATATGTATATTACTTTGGGTAGTATATACATGTTAACAATATTTGTTCTTCTAATCCATAAGCATGGAATGTTTTTCCATTTCTTTGTGTCATCTTCAGTTTCTTTCATATGTCTTTTATAGTTTTCAGAGTACAGATATTTTATCTCTTTGGTTAGTTTTTTTTCCCTAGATATCTTATGGGTTTTGTTGCAATTGTAAATGTGATTGATTTCTTGACTTCTCTTTTTGCTCCTTCATTATTGGTGTATAGAAATGCAACATTAAAAAAAAGAAATGCAACAGATTTCTGTACGTTGAGTTTTGTATCCTGCAACTTTACTGAATTTGTTTATCAGTCCTAGCAATATTTTGGTGGAGTCTTTTGGGTTTTCTACATAGAGTATCATGTCACCTATGAATAGTTGAAGTTTGACTTCTTCCTTGCTAATTTGGATGCCATTTATTTCTTCTTATTGCCTGATTGCTGAGGCTCAGACTTCCAGTACTGTGTTAAATAACAATCGAGAGAATAGACATCCCTGTCTTGTTCCTGACCATAGAGGAAAAGCTCTCAGTTTTTCTCTATGGAGGATGATATTAGCTGTGGATTTTTCATATATGGCCTTTATTATGTTGTGGTATATTCCCTCTAACTCTACTTTGTTGAGGGTATTTTTTTAAATCAAGAATTAATGCTATACTTTGTCAAATGCTTTTTCTGCATCTATTGAGAGGACTATATGGTTCTTATCCTTTCTTGTGCTGATATGGTATATCATCTTGATTGATTTGCCAGTAATGAACCACCCTTGCAGCCCAGGAATAAATCCCACTTGGTCATAGGGATTAATTCTTTTAATGTACTGTTGGATTTGATTTGCTATTATTTTGTTTAGAATTTTTACATCTGTGTTCATCAGGGATATTGGCCTGATGGTATTTTTTTGGCATTTGGTATTTGGTATTTTGTATTTTGGTGTTTGGTGTTTTTGTTTTTAAGTGGGGTCTTTGTCTGGTTTTGGAATCAAGGTAATCCTGGACTCATAGAATGAGTTTGGAAGTTTTCCTTCAATTTTTATTTTTTGAAACAGTTTGAAAAGAATAGGTATTAACTATTCTTTAAATGTTTGGTAGAATT
Source organism: Proteles cristata cristata (assembly GCA_017311185.1). Taxonomy (NCBI): domain Eukaryota; kingdom Metazoa; phylum Chordata; class Mammalia; order Carnivora; family Hyaenidae; genus Proteles; species Proteles cristata. The sequence goes on along the minus strand of JAESUZ010001324.1, from coordinate 210,724 downwards.
CCTCTGAGAAGGCACCTGAGCCTGTGTTTTGTTTGTTGGAAGATTTTTTATTACTGATTTTAGTTTCTTTTGTGGTTATCAGTCTGTTCAAGTTTTCTATTTCTTCCTGTTTCAGTTTTGGTAGTTTATGTTTCTAGGAATTTATCCATTTCTTCCAGATTACCCAATTTGTTGGCTTACAGTTTTCATAACATTCTTTTATAAAATTGTGTTTCTGTGATATTGGTAGTGATCTCTCCTCTCATTCATGACTTTGTTTATTTGGGTCCTTTCTCTCTCTCTCTCTCTCTCTCTCTCTCTTTCGACTAGTCTGGCTAGGGGTTTGTCAATTTTCTTAATTCTTTCAGAGAACCAGCTCATGGTTTCATTGATCCATTTTTTTCTGTATCATTTATTTCTGCCCTGATCTTTATTATTTCCCTTCAACATTTAAACTTCATTTGTTTTTATTTTCTCTTTTATGTATATGATAAGGTTTGTGTATTTGAGATTTTTCTTGTTTGTTGAGGTATGCCTGTAATGCTAAACATTTCCCTCTTAGGACTGCTTTTGCTGTATTCCAAAGATTTTGGATCATTGTGTTTTCATTTTCATTTGCTTCCATGTATTTTTTTATTTCTTCTTTAATTTCCTAGTTAACCCATTCATTCTTTTTAAAGATTTTTTTAAAAAGTTTATTTATTTATTTTGAGGAGAGAGATAGTACAAGCAGTGAAGGAGCAGAGAGAGAGAGAGAGACAAAACCCCAAGCAGGCTCCATGCTCTCAGTGCAGAGCCTGATGTGGGACTCGAACTCATGAACCATGGAATCATGACCAAAGCTGAGATCAAGAGTCAGACCCTTAACTGACTGAGCAACTTAGCCGCCCCCACCCATTCATTCCTTAGTAGGATGTTCTTTAACCCCCATATATTTTCATTTTTTTTCTTGTGGTTGACTTCAAGTTTCATAGTGTCATGGTCTGAAATACGCATGGTATTATGTCAATCTTTCTATATTTGTTGAGGGCTGATTATTGACCCAGTATACGATCTATTTGGGATAATGTTCATATGTACTCAAAAAGAATGTGTATTCTACTATTTTACAATGAAATGTTCTGACTATATCTGTTAAATCCATCTGGTCCAGTGTGTCATTCAAAGCCATTGTTTCCTCATTGATTTTCTGCTTAGATAATCTGTCCATTGCTGTAAGTGGGGTGTTAAAGTCCCCTACTATTACCATATTATTATCAATGAGTTTCCTTATGTTTGTGATTGATTTATATATGTGGGTTCTCTAACGTTTGGAGCACATATGTTTACAATTGTTAGATCTTCTTATTGGATAGACCTTTTAATTATGATATAGTGCTTTTTATTTCTTGTTACAGTCCTTGTTTTAAAATCTAGTTTGTCTGATATAAGCATGGCAACTTATGGACCTTGGCCAGAGTGTGGCAAGTTTTAACTAGGTGTGCCTGGTGGGTTTGTTAAAAGAGACCTGATGCTATTTCTATTAGAGCTGGAGACTTGCAGCACTCTTTAGTCAGTAGTCATGATGCATGCAGGGAAGTTTTTGCTGGTCTCCTGGGGGAGGGGCCTGATGCTCTGGTTCTTATGTATGATTGCCCTAGAAAAGCAGCACCTGCAGAGCACAGGGATCTGGGCCTTGGTGTAAGTGATTTAAGCTTCCACTGTTGGCACTGTGCTGCTTAATGAAGTTAGTTTATGACGTGGGGTGGGGGAGAGAAATAGTGACAGCCCCCTTCCTCATCCCCAGAGGGGGAGTTTGTGGCCCATCACTACCTGAGAAGCTCTTGCAGAAGAATGAACAATCTCCCTTCATATGTCCCAGGCATCCCTCAGATCCATGCATTCACCCAGTCTGTGTCTGGGCTATCTGCCCACCCACCAGTGTAGTGCACCTGTGTTTTATCCCAGGCAGCCTGGCTGAGTTTATTTTTTATTTTTTATTTTCTTAAACAGTTTATTGTCAAGTTGGATTCAGTGATCCATTTTTTTTCTGTATCGTTTATATCTGCTCTGATCTTTATTATTTCCTTTCAACCTTTAAACTTCCTTTGTTTTTCTTTTTTATGTGTACAATTAGGTTTCTGTATTTGAGACTTTTCTTGTTTGTTGAGGTATGCCTGTTATGCTATACATTTCCGTGTGAATTTTGGTTGTGAGTGTGTGTTTAGGAATTTGTCCATTTCTTCCAAGTTGTCCAATTTGTTGGCATATAATTTTTCATAGTATTCCCTGATAATTGCTTGTGTTTCTGAGGGGTTGTTTGTAATTCATGATTTTGTCTATTTGAGTGCTCTCTCTTTTCTTTTTGAGAAGCCTGGCTAGAGGTTGGTCAATTTTGTTTATTTTTTCAAAAAACCAATTCTTGGTTTCATTGATCTGTTCAACTTTTTCTTTGGTTTCTATATTGTTTATTTCTGCCCTGATTTTTATTATTTCTCTTCTCCTACTGGGTTTGGGGTGCTCTTGTTGCTCTCCCTCTAGTTCCTTTAGGTGAGCTGTTAGATTTTGCACTTATGTTTTTTCTAATTTCTTGAAATAGGCCTGGAGTGCAATGTACTTTCCTCTTAGGACTGCCTTTGCCGCATCCCATAGAGTTTGGATTGTTGTTTTTTCATTTTCACTTGTTTCCATGTATTTTTAAATTTCTTCTCTAATTGCCTGATTGGCCCATTCATTCTTTCGTAGGGTGTTCATTAACGTCCATGGTTTTGGAGGTTTTCCAGACTTCTTCCTGTGATTGATTTCGAGTTTTATAACATTGCGAGCTGAAAGTATGCATGGTATGATCTAAATTCTTTTAAATTTATTGAGGGCTGCTTTATTACACAGTATGTGATTTATCTTGGAGAATGTGCCATGAGCACTTGAGAAGAAAGTGAATTCCATGGCCTCAGGATGTAGAGTTCTAAATATATCTGTCAAATCCATCTGGTCCAATGTGTCATTCAAGTCCATTGTGTCTTTATTGATTTTCTGTCTGGTTGACCTATCCATTGCTGTAAGTGGAGTATTAAAGTCCCCTGCTATTAGCACATTCTTATCCATAAGAATGTTTCTGTTTGTGACTGTTTTATATATTTAAGTGTTTCCATATTTGGTGCATAGACGTTTGTAACTGTTAGTTCTTCCTGATGGATAACCCTGTAATTATTATATAATACCCTTTTTCATCCCTTGTTACTGTCTTTACTTTAAAGTCCAGTTTGTCTGATATAAGTATAGCTACTCCAGCTTTCTTTTGACTTCCTGTAGCATGACAGATATTTCTCCATCCCCTTACTTTTAATCTGAAGGTATCTTCCAATCTAAAATGCATTTCTTATAGAGAGCAAATAGATGGATTTTGTTTTTTTATCCATTCTGCTACCCTATGTCTTTTGATCGGAGCATTCGGCCCATTTACATTCCGTGTTATTATTGAAATATGTGGGTTTAGAGTCATTGTGTCCTTTGTGGGGTTCTTGCTTGTGGTGGTGTGTCTGGTGTCTTCGTTCCTTGCAAAATTTCCCTCAGAGTCCCCCTCAGGATTTCTTGTAGGACTGGTTTAGTGGTGACGAATTCTTTCAATTTTTGTTTATTTGGAAAGACATTTATCTCTCCTTCTATTCTGAATGACAGCTTGCTGGATAGAGGGTTCTTGGCTGCACATTTTTTTCTGTTCATGGCATTGAAGATTTCCTGCCATTCCTTTCTGGTCTGCCAAGTTTGAGTAAATAGGTCTGTCACCACTCTGATAGATTTCCCTTTGTATGTTAGGTTCCTTTTATCTCTAGCTGCTTTCAGAATTCTCTCTTTGTCCTTATATTTAGCCAGTTTCACTATGATATGTTGTGTAGAAGGTCGATTCAAGTTACGTCTGAGGGGAGTTCTCTGTGCCTCTTGGATTCCAGTGTCTGTTTCCTTCCCCAGATTTGGGAAGTTCTCTGCTATAATTTGTTCAAGGACTCCTTCAGTGCCATTCCCTCTCTCTTTCTCCTCTGGAATTCCTAAGATACGGATATTTTTCCATTTGATTGTATCACTCAGCTTTCAAACTCTCATGTTCCTGGATCAGTGTCTGTCTTTTTCTCGGCTAGCTCTTTTTCTATAATTGTGTCATCTAAATCCCTTATTCTCCTTTCTGCCTCTTCAATCCATGCATTAGACGCCTCCATTTTATTGTGTATCTCATCTATAGCATTTTTAAATTCTTCACAACTATTTTTAAGCTCCATAGTCTTTGTATCAATAGCTTCTCTGATGTCTTCCATGCCTTTTTCAAGCCCAGCGATTAATTTTCTGTCTATTGTCCTAAATTATTTTTCAGTTATGTTGCTTATGTCTGTTTTGAGCATTTCTTTAGCTGTCATTTTTTTCCTGGAATTTCTTTAGAGGAGAGTTCTTCCATTTCGTCATTTTGGCTAGCTTTCTGTCTCTTGTTAGTTTTAAAAGCTTGTTATGCTCCCTGTACCTGTGAGTACTGATATATTAAAGAAGGCTCTTTGACTGTCCAGGGCCTGTCCATTCAGGAAGTGTTCTTTGAATGGCATCTCTTAGTCTCTCTTGTTGAGATTTTGGTTATTTTATTTCCCTACTGTAGTGGTGTTTGGGACTCTCCACCATGTGTACTTTGGCTTGTTTCTTGAGGTATCCCTGCAAAAGAAAACAGACAGACAAACACACAGGGAACAAAGGCATGCAAATGTACAGAGAAATCTAACAAACGTGCAAACTGAAAGGGAAAAACAAAAAGGAAAAAAAAAAAGAAGGGAATGAAAAGAAGGATGAAAAACAAATAGTAAAAATAAAAAGAAAAAGAAAAAAGAAGCAAAACAAAGAAAAAAACGCAGAAGATAAGGGATAGTCTAAAAGCATAAAACCAGAATTCCCAGGTTTAAATAAAGAGCCAGGTGTATGCAGTGCTGATGGAAGAGCATATACAAAGAGAGAAATGACAGGGTGGGGAGGAAGCAAAATTGGAAGAGAAATGACCAGGCAGAGAGACTGAGAGACTTAATTCAGAGAGAGAAAGAGGAGAATATGGTAAGAGGTGAGGAGAAAGAAATGAAGATGTTACTCAGAGAAACTATATAGTCTGATTACTCCAGAGAGAGAGATAGTAAGGTAGCAGTGGAGGTGTAGAGTATACATCTAGAGAATGGATTAAATGGGACTGTTTAAGCAAACCAATGACCAGAGTGCCAAGTCCAGCAGAGGGGAGGATACGAATGAGACAAGGGAAAAGATATCTGCATAAAAAGAATTGATCTAGAAGCAATCACGGCAGTGTATCCATTTTGGTCTTGCCCAGGGCTCTGGTGAAAAAAAAGAAAAAAAGCAGCTCCCTAGTGGAGATGGGCGTGGTTTGGTGTAGGCGGGTCTTAGCCTCCACTGCGTCCTGCCAGCTGCTCCCTGAGGTCCTGCCCTGGTGGTTGTGGGGAGAAAATGGCGGTGCCCCAGTCCCCTCTTGACCCAAGTATTGCAACTCCCTGTTTTGGGTCCGATGTCACTATGCAGTGGGCGTAGCCAAGTGGGCCATGCTCTATGTCCAAAGCCATGCCTCATTTCCAGATCTTAGTCTGTGGGCCCCATTGATATCACCGAAACATAAACCTGCAGGCTGAGTCCCTCTGAGCAGTTTCAAGCTGGTCGCCTCCCCACTGGGAATCCAGCGTAGCCAGAAAAGCGGCGGAGCGGCTTCAGGCATGCCACTTCTCCTCCAGGTTGAGCTGGTGAGCAGAGGAGCAGTTTCTCCCGGCTCGCCTGGGACCAGGGCATCCTGCTCAAGGTAAGCTGCACAGATGGAAACCGGATCCCTCTGTGTCCTGAGCCAAGCTTTTTCTCTTCTCCAGGGACAGGGACAGTTCCTTGAGCAGTTTTAGCCGCTCTTTCTTTTCCCCTAGACTCACCGCAGCTCCCCACAAAGGGCTTCCCTCCCCTCCCTCTGGGTCTCTGGTCCTGGCCCATTTTTATCTTCCCCAGTTCGCACTCACCCTAGTAGGTTTTCTCAGCGGACTCTGTCTCCTTTTCCTCCCAAACTCCTGGATTCTGTAAGGGTTCCTATGGCTTCAGGCCTTCTCCGTGTGAGAGACGGGGGCGAGTGCAATGTACTGAGCTCCCTACTTCTCCGCCCTCTTGCCTCCTCCTCAAGAAGGGCTTATCTGGCTGAGTTTTCAAACTCCAAACTTTAGGGCCCTAGTGTAGGGTGGACTGGTGGTGGTCCTCTGGAGGAGGGTCTCACCTCACTGTGGCTGGTGCAGATTTTTCCAAGAAGGGCAGTTGAACCAAAGTGCAGGAGCTTGGAGTTTGGAATAAAGCACAGCAAAAAGCTGGTATCTCCCTTAATTAGTTGCCCTCAGCTGGTGTCTGCACCTTATGCTGAGGGGTGGGGGAGAGTAATGGTGCCTGGCAGATCTTTTGTCTTCAGAGAGGCAATACCCTCTCTCCCATATGCACTCCAAGAAGGGGGAACCTTCTCTCCCAGTGCATCCCAGGTTACCCTCCGATTGAGCCTGCTACTGGGCTACTTGCCCTCCTCCTCCACAGGAACACTGCAATGCCTGCCCAGGTTCCACACCAGCTGTGGCACAGACCTCTAAAATTCCAGTCTTTGAGCTCCGCTGGTTGTAAAAACTCACAATAACCCCCGTTCTCATTTTCCTAGTCAGTGGCTTTGTGGAAATGTTTTCGTGTGTGCTCCTTTCTCTCTCTCTCTCTCTCTGTCTCCCTCTCTATCTCTCTCCTCTCTATATGATCAGGGGTCCCTCCCTTGCACAGCACTCATGATCCTTTTTACCCCCACATCATGTCTCTGCATGGTGAACATTCCATGATATGTTCTCTTCTATCCCTTTAGTCGTGCAGTTTGTTCTCTCAATCCTCAGATTAATTTCTTTGGTGTTCAGAGAATGATTTCATATTTATCTAGCTGTGTTCACGGGACAAGCCATGCCTAGGGTCCTCCTGCTACTTTGCTATCTTAGATAAAAATATTTAATAGATAATATTGTCACCAAATATTATGTTTCTTTTCAATATTCATATCTCTTATTTGTTTTGATATTCATAGCTGTATGTGTTTCAGTGCAGTATTGCACAGTAGAGGAGAGGGCATACATTTTTGTCCCTCGATTTAATGGGAAATGTTCTAATATTTCACATTTAATTGTGTTTGCTATAGAACTTAGGAGTTTGAAGTTCTAGTCTTGTGTTAGTTTACTTTCTTTAACCATGAGCTAGTTTTGAATTTCTTTCAAAGGCATTTTATGTACCATTGGCATAATCAAGTATTTTTTTTCTCCTTTAATTTCTACAGGGAATTATAACTGAAAATATTTTCTAATGTTAAATCATTTTGTTCCTCAGGTACAGTCTATTTGTTTATTTAATTCACTGCTATGTGGAATATGCTATTAAGTTAGAATATTTGCTGCTCTGTGAGTGAGCGTGGGTCAAGCGTTCTGTTCATGGGATGTTCCCACCTGGCTTTTGAATGAAGGAGCACTAGCCTGGCAAAATAAGTTGAATAATTGCCCATTTTGATATGCTTTGGAAGAGTTTACATAAGGTGGTAATTTGTTTTTCTCTGACTATGTGGTAGAACTGGCCTCCCAAATTGCCTTGTCCTGGAACATTTGATGGTATCTTGAGTTTTTAATATAGTTTCAGTTTGTATTGTTTGATAAAACTTTTATTTTTTAACTTATTTTTTAATTTATGTTTTATTTTTAATAGTTTATTGTCAAGTTGGTTTCCATATAACACCCAGTGCTCATCCCCACAAGTGCCCTCCTCCATGCCCATCAACCCCCTTCCCCTCCCCCCCACCCCCATCAGTCCTCAGTTTGTTCTCAGCATTCAAGAGTCTCTAATGGTTTGTCTCCCTCCCTCTCCCCAACTATTTTCTCCCTTCTTCTCCCCCACGGTCCTCCGTTAAGTTCCTCCTAATCTTCCTATATGTGCAAACATATGATAGCTGTCCTTCTCTGCCTGACTTATTTCGCTCAGCGTAACACCCTCAAGGTCCATCCATGTTGTTACACGTGGCCAGATTTCATTCTTTTTCATTGCCACTTAGTATTCCATCGTATAAATGAACCACATCTTCTTGATCCATTCATCTGTTGATGGACACTTAGGCTCTTTCCATGTTTTGGCTATTGTGGAGAGTGCTGCCATGAACATTGGGATCCATGTACCCCTATGCATCAGCACTCCTGCATCCCTTGGGTAAATTCCTAGCAGTGCTACTGCTGGGTCATAGGGGAGTTCTATTGGTAATTTTTTGGGGAACCTCCACACTGTTTTCGAGAGGGGCTGCACCAGTTGACATTCCCACCAACAGTGTAGTAGGGTGCCCGTTTCTCCACATCCTTGCCAGCATGTATAGTCTTCTGATTTGCTCATTTTTGCCACTCTGACCGGCATGAGGTGGTATCTTCAGTGTGGTTTTGATTTGTATTTCCCTGATGAGGAGGGATGCTGAGCATCGTTTCATGTGTCTGTTGGCCATCTGGATGTCCTCTTTGGAGAAATGTCTGTTCATGTCTTTTGCCCTTTTTTTCACTGGATTCTTTGTTTTTCAGGTGTGGAGTTTGGTGACTTCCTTAGAAATTCTGGATATTAACCCTTTATCTCATATGTCATTTGCAACTATCTTTTCCCATTTGTCAGTTGCCTATTAGTTTCATAGACTGTTTCCTTTGCCGTGCAGAAGCTTTTTAATCTTGATGAGAATCCCAATAGTTCATTTTTGGTCTTGATTCCCTTGCCTTTGGAGATGTGTCGAGTAAGAAATTGCTGTGGTTGAGGTCAAGGAGGTTGTTTCCTGCTTTCTCTAGGGTTTTGATGGTTTCCTGTCTCACATTCAGGTCCTTTATCCATTTTGAGTTTATTTTTGTATATGGTGTGAGAAAATGATCTAGTTTCATTCTTCTGCATGTTGCTGTCCAGTTCTCCTAGCACCATCTCTTAAAGAGGCTATCTTTTTTCCACTGGATACTCTTTCCTGCTTTGTCAAAGATTAGTTGGCCATACATTTGTGGGGCCAATTCTGAGTTCTCCATTCTATTCCATTGGTCTATGAGTCTGTTTTTGTGCCATTACCATACTGTCTTGATGATTACAGCTTTACTTAAGAAGAAAAAAAACATAAGATATTTGGTGCAATTTCCCTGTGAAATTGTCTGGTACTGGAATTATGTTTGTTGGGAGTTTTTTGATTACTGGTTCTATTTCTTTGCTGGTTATCAGTCTGTTCAAATTTTCTATTTCTTCCTGTGTCAGTTTTGATAGTTTATATGTTTCTAGGAATTTATCTATTCTAGATTGACCAATTTGTTGCCGTATAAGTTTTGTTTCATAATATCCTCTTATAACTGTTTGTATTTCCGTGATATTTTTTGTTATTTCTCCCCTCTTTTGTGATTTTATTTGAGTTCCTTCTGTAATTTTTTCTTTTTAAGTATGGCTAGAGGTTTATCAATTCCATCAAATTTTTTCAAAGAACCAACTCTTGGTTTCATTGATCTCTTCTATTTTTTTTAGTTTATGTATCATTTTTTTCTGCCCTAATCTTTATGATCTCCTATCTTCTGCTGGTTTTACATTTTTTTGTTGTTATTTTTATAACTCCTTTATGTGTAAGTTTAGGTTGCTTATTTGAGATTTTTCTTGCTTCTTGAGGTAAGCCTTTATTGCTATAAACTTTCCTTTTAGAACTGTTTTTCCTGCATCCCAAATGTTTGGACCATTGTGTTTTCATTTTCATTTCTTTCCATGTAATTTTTAGTTTCTTTTTTATTTCCTGGTTGGCCCATTTATTGTTTTTTAGCATGTTATTCAACCTCCATGTATTTGTACTCTTTCCAGAATTTTCTAGTAGTTGATTTCTAGTTTCATAGTGTTGTTATCAGAAAAGATGCATGGTATGATTTCAATTGTCTTGAGTTTGTCGAGGCTTGTTTTATGGGCTATTATGTGATCTGTTCTGGGCAATATCGGGTGTACACTTGAAAAGAATGTGTATTCTGTTTTAGCATGGAATGTTTTGAATATATCTGTTAAATCCATCTGTTTTAATGTGTCCTTCAAATCCATTGTTTCCTTGTCATTTTCTGTTTAGATGATCTATCCATTGATGTAAGTGGGATGTTCAAGCCCCCTACTGTTATGGTATTATATTATCAGTTATTTCCTTTATGTTTGTTATTAACTGTTTTTATATATTTGGGTCTACTATGTGGGGTGCATAAATATTTACAGTTGTTATATCTTCTTTTATAATTGTCTCCTTTATTATTATATAGTGTCTTGTTACCCTCTTTGTTTTAAATTCTATTTTGTTTGATGCAAGTATTGCTACTCTGGCCTTCTTTTGACATCCATTTGCATGATAGATGTTTCTCCATCCCCTCACTTTCAACCTGCAGGTTTCTTTGGGTCTAAATGAGCCTTTTGTATGCAGCATATAAATGGATCTTGTTTTTTATCCTTTCTGATACTCTGTGTATTTTGATTGGAGTATTTAATCCATTTATCTTCAAAGTAATTATTGATAGAAATATATTGCCATTTTAATATTTTATTTAATATTTAATACTTGTTTTGTGGTTGTTTCTGAGGATTTTCTATGATTCCTTCTGTTCTTTCTGTTTCATGGTTTCCTGATTTTTTTAATATATATTTGGATTCCTTTCTCATTACTCTTTGCATTTTTATTTAGCGGTTTTTGATTATATGTTTAACATTAGGTTTGTTTATAAATACTTCTGCATATAGCAGTCTATATTCAGTTGATAGGCATTTAAGTTTGAACCCATTTTTTTACTCCTCTCCTTCCCATTTTTTAGTTATATGTTTTATATTTCCTTTTATTTTGTGAGTTTGTTGGCTGATTTCCTAAATATTCATTTTTACTGTGTATTTTCCTACCTTTATACTGTCGCTTTTTGTCTCTCCTTTCGACTCAGAGTCCCCTTTAATATTTGTTGCAAGGCTAGTTTAATATTTGTCATGAAGTCCTTTAGTTTTTGTTTGTCTGCGAACCTCTTTATCTTTCCTTCTATTCTATTTTTTAAATATTATTTATTTATTTAGAGAGAAAGAGGGAGAGAGAATCCCAAGTAAGCTCTGTACTGTCAATGCAGAGCTCAACTTGGGGCTTAATCTCACGAACTGTGAGACCAGGATCTGAGCCAAAATCAAGAGTTGGATGCTTAACTAACTGAGCCACCCAGGTGTCCCTTTCTCCTTCTATTCTAAATGATAACCTTTCTGAATAGAGTACTCTTGGCTGTGTTATTTTTTTCATTCAACACTTTGAATTCATCTTGCCATTCCCTCTGGTTTGGAAATTTTCTCCTGAAAAATCCGCTAAACTTATGGATTTTCCCTTATAAATTACTGTCTTCTTTTTCTCTTCTTTTTCTGGAACTTCCATAACATGAATGTTATTACCTTTCATGGAGTCACTGAGTTCTCTAAGCCTGTTTTCATTCTGCATAATTCATTTTTCTCTCTTTTGTTCAGCTTGATTAGTTTCTATTACTTTGTCTTTTAGGTAACTAATTTGTTCCTCTATTTCTTTTATCCTGCTGTTCATTCTATCAAATGTGTTTCTCATTTTGTTTATTGATCCCTTTAGATCTGCTGTGTCATACCTTATCTGTGTGTTATCATCTCTATCATGCCTTCCGCTCTTTTCTCAGATCCAGTGAATACGCTTATGATCATTACTTTAATGATCAGGCGTGTTACTTATATCTGCTTTGCTTAGATCTCTGGCCATGGACTTGTCCTATTATTTCATTTGGGATAAATTTCTCTATCTTCTCTTTTGTTGAAGTCTCTGTAGCTGCTTTTGTGTTAGGAAAGTCAGCTGCATCTCCTGTTCTTGAAGGTAATGGCCTTACGAAGAATTCTTTTCGTGCCCTGCTATGTGGTAGCCCCTGTTTCTCAGGTGCTTCCAGGGGTGTATTCAATGAGTGTTTCATGCACTCTGATGTTGTGTCTTGGCCGCTTTAGACCAATTACCTTCAGAGGCTCTCTTCAGAGCCTCTCTTTGCCTATTGTGGACAGTGGTCCCAGGCCTGAATGTGATGAGTTTTAACTAGGTGTGCTCTTTCCTGCTTGTAAAATGTGACCTGTCACCACTGCTGCAGGAACTGAGATGCCAATAGACTCCTGTTTCAGAAGATGCAGTGTGAGCAGTGGTTTGGGTCTGTCCTTTGAGGGGGGGAGTGCATCAGGCTGTGACTTAGGCGAGTGTGACCAGGGGGGTGGTTCCACCAGAGTGACCAGGTGGGGCTTGGTGTGAGCAAGGTAGATATGAGTGTTAGTACTGTACTGCTTCCTGCAGGTGGCCTTGTGTTTATGCTGAGTGGTGGGAGATAGATATGGTGCTGGCAAGTTCCTTTGCTCCTCAAAGGGTCTCTCTGTGAATGCTGTCTCTCTGGGATATGACCTGAGGTGAATGAATAACCTCCCCATTGTGTGCCCCGGGCACTCTTTGGATTGCTGCTTCGATGCTCTATGTCCACAGGTTATTTGCTTACCTTCTCTCCGAGAGCAGTGTAATGCCTTCCAGGCTCTGTCACAGCCAAACATTCTGACCTTTAAAACTCTAGGCTTTAAGCCCTGCAGCATGCTACAAGTCACAAAACTCAGCCCCTCTTGCTTTCCAAGCCAATTGCTAAGGAGTTTCATTTTCCTCAAGTGGCCCTCTGTGTGCTGGTCTGTCTCTTGGTCTTCTCTACAACTGCAGTTCCCTATTCATTGCAGAGGCAGCCACAATATGTTTCTCTTGGAAACCACATCTCCATACTTCCTTCTTTGATGTGGCCTCTTTACCTTTAGTTGTGGAGTTTGTTCTGCCAGTCTTCAGGTTAATTTCTGGGATATTTAGGATGATTTGATAGTTATCTAGTGGCATTTTCAAGATGAGACAAGGTTCTCCTACTATGCTGCCATCTTCCAACTGTGTTCAAGGACCTTTTTTCTTCTTTTTCATTTTTGTTTGAGTTTTATTTCTCAAGACTTCCTGGAGGTTTGTTTTATTATTATAAATAAGTACCTTGGTGTTTATATTTTATTATTTATTATTTGTTTTATTTGTGTAATTTAGTTTCAATTAGTGTCTGACATTGTTTTGATTATTTTCTTTGTCCTGTATTCCTTTGGTTAATATTGTTTTTCTTTATTTTAGCTTCTTGAATTGAATGCTTAATTTATTTAACTTCAATTATTTTGTTTTAGAAGTAATTTCTAATGAAATTTAAGACTATACGTTTTTTATGAATATTATCATTTGCATGCATTCCATATGTGTTATTTATATGTGGTAATCTCATTATCTTTCATATATGTTCAGATATTTTAGTTTTATTTCCTCTTTACCCAAGAGTTATTTAAAAGTATAGTGATATTTTCTAGGTTCTCTGTCTATCATCTATCTAATCTACCTATCGATCAATACATCTATCTATCTATCTATCTATCATCTTTCACTTCTCTATCATCCATTCACCCATCTACATCACTATCA